>BMAO01014432.1:0-28500 GCA_019973975.1 Trichonephila clavata | reverse complement strand
ATCAATGATACGGGGCCCCCCAAGCTACGGGCCCCAACATGTGTAACTACAGTACCTCTTACAAGGCTTTCATTTCTAAAAAAGGGCTCGAAGGAGTTTTGATACGGGAATATTCAAAACTAGCTACGCTAGTGGCAATTTCAGAAAAATATGAAATAAATAAATATAATTTATATAATTCATACAATTTCTACATGAAATATGATAATTTCTTTCATAACATAACGGTTCATTTAACACAGAACCTTCAAATTTTTAAAAACAATATAATTTTAAAAATATGCATGTGTGTGAGAAAAGCCTTATATATACATATATAAAGCCTTTACTGGTGTTTATTTGATGATAAATAAGCTGATTAGAATAAATAGTTTTTACTTAAATCTGATAAATAATAATAACGTGACTTTTGTGCACCATTGTAAATGTCTTTTGGAAAGAAATATTTCACACACACACAAAAAGAAATACCCTTATTTTAATTTTTCTATTATCATTAATTAAAATTCTGTTATTTTCCACTTATCTTAAGGCATTATAAATCGTAATTAAATAATACTTTACTTACGTAAGTTGAGGAAAAGTTTGCTACACTTTTCAACTGTAGTTTTTCGCTGGAAGGAGATAAACCTTATACATATGTGTGTGCACAAACCAACTATTTCAAGAAGTATCGAATATTTTTGTGAGTTTAATCGCACTTTTACGATAAGCTCTGATAAAATTTTGCAATAGCGTTGTTGAATACCATTCAAACGACTCTATGAGTCAGAAAGAAACAGATTGATAAAACAATCTTCAATGATGAAAGTTTATTTAATGATAATTTATGGAACTGAAGATAAATGTTTTTTTTAAATAAAAAAAGTGTGATATTTTATAAGTTTGAAAAATTGCAACATTTGTTTTAATTTGTTTGAGATTCGCAATTTATCAATAACACTTTGAAGATTCTAAGATTTTGTATGTGCCTTAAGTAAGCACTAAATAAAATTACTCGACAACTAATGTTAAAAATATTCTTGTTATTTTGAAACACAGAAAGGAAAACTGTTTTTCAATTATGCTAGAAATGAAGAATTATACTCAATTCCTTTTGTGATTTTCCATAATTTTGTTATCTGTCGATATTTTTTAAATTTTCCTTTATTTCATTGTTCACAGAATATTTGAAAACGTTTTTTTTATTTCTAATGGGAGCTGGTATCTCTTTTAGGTGAACCCTATAGACGGATACCAATCGCCGTAGATAATTTTGACGCCACTTTCCTCCACAGATGACCTGAGCTCTGACTATGCAGACCTTACTAGGATTTAATTTTTCGAGAGCACCCAAGCCAAATAGACACTCTAGGGATCTTTTACATGCCATATAATATACGACATGTAAAGACATTATTGAATATAATCCAATAACATTGACAAAACGGATAACGAATTAATGGAAGGACATAACTTTTTTCCCGAGCATTTTGAATGGTATGGTTTCGACCAGGCGTTGGCAACCTAAGCCCGTGATGCAATTCTCAGTGACACTCTACTCATTTGTCAATTTTTGAATGAAAGGAAACAGATAAGTTTGAATAGAGCTTTTTGAACTGGTATCTTCAGAAGAACGGAAAGCAAAATTTTCAGAATAATGAAAAAGATCTGAAAATAACTTTACCGATAGCTATTTTAAATGTTGGTTGCCATTACGGAGAGATTTAATTGTTTGAAAAATTGCTAGTACTCTGCTTTTCGCTTTTGGTTTTAAATATCTAAAGAAGAAATCTTTTCTCGTGAAAAATATTTGAGTCGAAAAGAAGTTGTTTAATAACTAAGCATTCACAGAATTGTGTCAAATTGAAAGTCACAGATTATACACTGTTATTGCTACATGAGTTAAAGAGGTGCAAAGGCAAGGTTTGCGTTAAAATATTTATTTTTTGCTTAACTATTTTGAAGTGGAATGCTACTAATTTTGTGTTTATTTCTTATTTTATAAATATGTTAAAAGATACAATATACATACTAAATGTCAAATTTTAATTTTTTTTATACTGAAAGAATAGTTATACTTAGTGTTATTTACTTTTATGTTAATAAATATCTTCAAATGTGTGTGAGGCATAATTAAAATCTGTATTATTGACCTAACTTTGAATGAATTGCTTCGAGAATCTAATTGAGATATTTCCTACCGTGAGGTATCTTGAATCATTGGTAGATTGGTTTGGCATACTACAGCTACAAGGTTGCTGACCTCTGTTTTAAACTATATAAAAGTAAGATGGAAATGTATACAAAATTTATATGGGGATTCTTTGCCTGTCGATTTTCAACCCCACTAAAGAACTCTTCTTTTACCTAAGCCTGCATATATTCATATACAGCCGACTCTCAATAATTCAAACCTTCGATAATACGAACCTCTCAATAATTCGAAGTACATGCTCAGTTCCTAGAAAAACTCTTGATATTTCGAACTAAAACAATGTGTTTGGGTACACTCAATAATTCGAAGTAAAATCTGGCTGGTCAGACTACATCATGCAATAATTCGAAATTATCTTATAAAACTCTCGAAAATTCGAACACTCTCTGTCATGTACAGTCCTGTAGCAAACATGTTGGAGCTTACAAGTTTGTGTTGTACTGTCTCTGCGTGTCTCCTCTGTAACGTAGCCCCTTTAATGACCATCTGTCTGCTACCCTTTTTAGTGTTTTTCGGTTCATCAGGCAAAAATGCACTCTTATTGCTTCCCTTCTTCAAGTGGATTTATAGACCAACCGCACCTTTTGTCAGCTGTCCATATCTTTCGTTTAACTCTTGGCCTTACTACACATGTGCTTAGAAAAGACGGTCCGCTATTGTGAAGAGATGCGTAGGATTGTGTATGAGAATGTATTTAATGTATTCCTTTAATACAAGACTTTTAACTTCTGTAAATATATATGTAATTTTTAAAGACTACTTTCAAATCATTTATACATATCTACATTGTTGTTTTATTACATAGTTTAAAATTTGAATATGTTAGAAAAAAAATTCAGTTCGAGTATTTTGGGAGTTTTTTTCTACCCTCTTGATAATTGGAAGTTTTTCATTGGTCCCTCCAACTTCGAATTATTGAGAGTCGACTGTATCACAATAAAAATCTACACAAAATATTCTTTGCGGTGTTTTTTAGTAAGTGGGAAAGCGTTTCCATTATTTCATGTACCCTCTGCACACTAGGATAGGTGGGGCTCTGTATCAAAATTCTTTCGGGCCCTTTTTAAGGTGTGGGAGCCCTGTTAGTGGGAATGTAAAGGGACGACTACAGAGACAGGGTGCAACTGCCACCGTATCAGCCGTATAAATGATACGAGGGGCTCTGTGTAGCTTGAGGCTTCGTATCATTTATACGGCTGATACTGTGGCAGCTACGCCCTACCTCTGAATAAGATATTCAAGATATGGAACAATCCCATTAATAAACATCCACTGTCTCATTCATAGAAATAGTGAAAAAAATGCTTAAAAATTACTAAAAAGAACTTTAAATTGAAAATCATAAAAAAAAAGACCAAAGAAAAAAAAACTATATAACAGCAATACCTCGACTTAAGCTACCCCGACTTACGCGAACCCAGAGTTAGAGGGTTTTGAAATCTCGTCCATTCTTTTTTGTTTGGGCGCTACACAACTATTTATCTAATGTACGTATTACGGAAAATAGACGCTTAGCCATGTAATTTATTTTGTGTTATTTATTTTTTATCTACGGAATATCTGTTTGTTCTTACACGTTATAGTTTTAATATTATGTTTGTTATATGCATTGCATCTATTCAAATTTGAGAGACGGCTATGCCACCCGGACGAAGTAGAACTGATTATTTGCAGCAATCAGGAAAAGAAATACTTTATCTTTGGAATGTATACTTAACATTATTAACCGCTTCCCTTACAAATTTTTTTGAAAAAAAATTACAAAAAATCATCGTATTTTTTTAAAAATTTTATTATTAAATACAAAGAAATGAAACAAAACAAAATAAGTAAGTTTCAAGATGAATTTTTAATTATTACAAGTGTAAAAGCATTTAGTTTTAATATTAGTTTACTATCCCGAGTTATCTCGGGCAAATGGAAAAAAGTTAAATATTAGTGCATTAGCTTTTTTATGATAGTTTTTTGAAACAAGGGACAATACAAAGGGATACGGCCATTCTGTTCATTGGTATCTGGTCACTTTCTTACTATCTTACCTCTGAATCTCTTTTACGTGTCCATAGAGTACACTGTTTCAATAAGGCTACAAAAAGTTGTCTTCAATAAGGCTACAAAAAATCGTCTTCAATAAGGCTACATACAAATGAATCACTTCCACTATTTTCAATGCCCACCTCTTTATAATCACTATCTGAAAAGTCATCCCTTTCGCTATTTTGCATCATCGTCATATTTTACTTTTTTTTTCCAACTCAACTATCCTTCATACGTTAATAATCCACAAGCCGACGTAATACTATACAATAGGGAAAACACGTGACCATCTCGCCAAAAGAACCGCGAAATCAACAAAACTTGACAAACTACTAATCAAAGATGAATATTTCCTTCCATTTCCTACATGCTGAGTAAAATCGTGATAAAACAAATCGTACTGACAAATTCTGCTTTCTCCGAGTTGTCTCGGGATAATAATTAACTGTAACATATGCGAACCCGAGATAACTCGAGATAATTAGGCAAGCGGTTAAGGCGATATGGTACCCTAAAAATCATTAAACTGTCGATAAATTTTTCTTGGCTTATTTGATACCTCGAATCTTTATAAACATGCCTGCAAAATTTCAAAGCTTTTCCTGCATTTTTTTTATCAAGTTATGGAAAAATATTTGATGCTGGACAGCAACTGCAACGCCCACATTTCGGATTATCTGCTAGAAAAGATCCTGATAAAAAATGAGTTAATTATTTTCTACCGCGCATGAATGAGATTGACACTATATATGCAGTAACAAATCATTTCAAGAAAGAATTGTGCGATTTCATGCAAAAATTCTAGTTTGTGCATTGTTTATTGAAGAGCAAATGGATTTGGTCACCATTTAAAAGTTGTGTATGCTTTTTATGATATTATATGAATGGAATTAAAACTTCAAAACGTATTCTCCCAAAGCTCAAATACTAATTTCATTTTGATAACTCAGATAATTAAAAATCTAATTCGCAAGAATAGAAAAACTCTTCCATTTTTACATATTTGTTTTTGGTGATATATATATATCCCATGTGTGTGAAATTCAACACTTTTATTTTATTAAACTATTTTAAGAGATATTCCTTTAAACCAGGGGTGGGCAGACTTTTCCAGGGTACGGGCTACTTTTAATTTTTTCAATGCGTTGCGGTCCACCCAGTGTCAGTGGCGCACACAAGGGGGAGGGAGGGCCCACGGGTCCGAACCCTCTCTCCAGGGCCGCCGCGTGGGGGTGGCAAAATTGTTCACCGCACATGGGCCTGCGGCAGGGCGCCAAAATTTATAGTACTTATAGTTTAATTTAATGTTACTTATAAGTTGTTATTAAAAAACTTGCAATTTTGCATGTTTTATATTTTTTAGCAATAAAATAAAATTTTTTTTTTTGAATTTCGCATTTTAATTTAATTTAATTTAATTTGTTTTCGTTTCTACGGATTGTTTTCGTATGTGTAAAACAAAATTTGATTTCCGATACAACAATAAAAAACACGTTCCGAGTGGAGTTCGCGCTATTATACGGAATGTGTTTAAATCTAAGAATTTGTAACATGTAAAAACAGGAATTGGGAATGATTTGTATCGGCATAAATTTTTATTCTTTATATGCTGAGAAGATGTTGTGGCTCAACTTATTTTTTTTGTTTGCAATGACAATATATGTACTTTTTTTAAAATTATGTAAATCGCTTCGTTTTTCTTCTCCAAACCTTATTTTGCTTCATGTATACTGTTATTAAATTGTTCTCAAAACTCGAAATAAAATCTTTATCGCAGCGTTTCTCAAACTGTGGGGCGCGTCCTCCAGGAGGACATGATAACCTACTTGGGGGGGGGGCGCGAACGCAGTGGCGGATTAAGCGGGTGTTGGACCTGGCGGCCGCCAGGGGCCCCCAACGCTGGTAGAGGCCCCAAGCTTGATGAGTGCAAAGGCCAGCGACAAACCAACCACACCACCTTGGAACAAGAAATGAAAAGAAAACAAAGATACGATGAAAACCCCGCTAGAAATTTATCGAGATGCAAAAGAAATCCTAATGTAGAAAAACTTTTGAAAATATTTTTAACAATACCGAAATCGAATGCAACAGGTAAATGATCTTTTTTAGTTTTAAAACGTGTTAAAAATAATTTAAGAGTACTATGGGAGAAAAGACAAATTGAACAACTTGGCCATATTATATACAGAATAAAATGTTTGGACAAAATAGATATAGTAAAAATAATTGATGAATTGCCAACAAGAAATCGAACTGTATAGTAAACTTCTAAGCTCTTAAGTAAAGTTTTCAATTTTTTTTAATACAGAAGATTTTTCTTTAGCCGATGAGTTTTATTATAGCAATACATTTTATTTTGAGAATTTAAAGTAAGCGACTCTTTTCACTATTTTAGTTTAGCGACTCTTAAGCCCATGGGCCTCAAACTATCTTAATCCACCCTAAATTCATCTCAATTATTTTTACCATATCTATTTTGTCCAAAACATTTTATTCTGTATATAATATGGCCAGGTTGTTTAATTTGTCTTTTCTCCCATAATACCTCTTAAATTATTTTTAACACGTTTTAAAACTAAAAAAAGATCATTCACCTGATGCATTCGATATCGGTATTGTTAAAAATATTTTCAAAAGTTTTTCTACATTAGGATTTCTCTTGCATCTCGATAAATTTCTAGCGGGGGTTTCATTGTATCTTTGTTTTCTTTTCATTTCTTGTTCCAAGGTGGTGTGGTTGGTTTGTCGCTGGTCTTTGCACTCGTCACGCTTGGGGGCCCCTGGCGGCCGCCAGGTCTGACACCCGCCTAATCCGTCCCTGGATGAATTGCCAAAGAGAAATCAAACTGTATAGCAAAACGGTAAGCTCTTAAGTAAGGTTTGCAATTTTTTATACAGTTAAGATTTTTCTTTAGTCGATGAGTTTTATTTTAGCAATACATTCTATTTTGAGAATTTAAAGTAAGCAACTTGTTTCATCATTTTAGTTTTTCGACTCTTAAGCCCATGGGCCTCAAACCTTTTACCGCCAGGGGCCTTCAACTATCTTAAACTGCCTCTGCGCGAACGTATCGCGAAAAATCGAAAACAAAAGATTTAGAATAATTATCAATTTGATAAAATAATTTACAATTTAAAATAATTACAAAGTAAAATACATTCTTATATAATAAAAAAATAAAATGCAAATTCCCACTGATATAATACTCAACATTTATAAATGTATCAGTACTGCACAAAATATTTGGTAATTAAGTTATCAATATTCAATTAAAAAGTTTTTTCTAGTGACTCCCCGGTCTTGTCATATACAAAATATTTATTGTGATAAATTGTGCGGTTTATAATTAAAGTCGTACATTGTACTGTATTGTAGTTAGGGACGTTTCAAGGCATGGCCAACTAGCCCCGGGTCCAGGACCTCGATCTCAGTGGGGGCCTTATTTCGTTCTCGACTCCGTCTTAATAAGATCATGATCCGGATAATTTTAATGTCGTCAAATATTATTCCCATACATTCCCTTCGGAAAACAGTTAATTTCAAACTGCATGTCAATTGGCAAAAGTGATAAGACTGTATTATTATGTGATGACCGTTGTCCAGTGGTGTAACGTACCCCGCCCCCTTCGCTACCAAGCCCACTTTTCCGCTTAGGCACATGCCTGGGACGAAAAAGATTTGGGGGCGCAAAAAATTGAAGGGTGAAAAAAAGAACAAAATTAAAATTACAGAGAACGTGCAACCGCCCAGTGTTTATTAAAAAGTCAATGATTCTCTTTCATTTTTATATCTAAATTATCAAATCTTCGTTTCACTATTGGCCAAATTATTATGTAAATCGCTTGGCTTTTCTTCCCTATATCATATTTTGTGCCATGTATATACCTGCTCTATTAAATTGTTTTCAAATCTCGAAATAAAACCTTTATCGCAGCGTTTCTTGAACTGGAGATTTGAATCCCCAAGGAGGGCGTGATAACCCTACTTGGAGGGGGGGGGGCATATTACGAAATATCGAAAATGAAATATTTAAAATAATTATCAATTTAATAAAATAATTTGTTATTTAAAATAATTACAAAGCAAAATATATTCTTATATAATAAAAAAAGAAATACACACATTCAAACTGATATAATACGCACTACTTATAAATGTATCAGTTCTGCGCAAAGTATTTGATAATTTATCAATTTTCAATTAAAAACAAGTTCACTAATTACTAGTGACTCTCTTGGGCTTGTCATATACAAAATTTATTTGCAAAACTTAATATTTATCTAATTAGTGCGTTTATAATTAAAGTTGTATTGCGTCGTAGTTTTACCATCAAAGTACATTATAATTGCATTCAGTACATTGTTAAAGTAAAAAGTGGGACGCGATGAAAATTATGACTGAAAACTGGGTCGCAAATATTGAAAGTTTGAGAAGCACTGCTTTATCGTGATCTACAACACTCTTTTTTGGTATCATGAATTTCTTTAGATTCTAAGCAGGATATCTATACACAAGGGCAGCCGAATTTACGATTTCTTCCAAATTTAAGAGATATAAAAGGATGCAATAACTGTAATCGTCGCAATTCAGTTCAGTAATTCAATGTAAGTAATTTCAAATTTGTAGGGATTTCACCTAAATTTTTTTCGTTGTTTGTTCAGTGTTGTAGCTGAGTTTGCGAACTTTACTTATTGAAAAGTTCTTGTTATTTTCAATATTTTCTATAGACTGTTATTTGAAAATAAACTTCAAGTTCCATGAAAACTCTTACCATACTTGTTATTACATCTTAAAAAACCTACACAAGAAGCAATTCCTTCCTAGTTACATTCCATTTTTAATATCAATATGATTCATAATAAGTTAGTTTCCTGTTTCAATATTTCGCAATCTTCTCGTATGATGTAATTTTTGTCTCCTCCTCCTCTGCTCTTTTGCAGATATGTTTTTTTTTAAATAACTATAATAATATTGTATTAAATTTTGGTGTTCATGCATATTTTTTGTATCATTTCCGGTCCATCTCGGTGGACCATTTTGTAGCTCTAACCCCTCTGTTGGATATGAGCTCGAAATAGCTAGGGATTCTCTATCGACGTATTATGGCGTAATATTTCGTTTCTGCTTCCTTTTAACGTCAGTAAATACTCGAGCACGTACAAATGTATTATATATAGATAAATTATAAAACTATAAAATTATAGATTATTAAAATAGAAAGAAACCAAGTGGGGTGCGTTTAAGCGCAAACAACGCCAAGAAAGAGAAGACCGTAAGTAAAAATTGTAGCTTTGTATATATTTAAAATATTCCCATATTTTTATATATACTTGATAGAATTCAACCAAGATAGAGCCCTCTTTTTTTTGCACTAAAGCCTTTAAATACCTAGCTACGCCACTGCCTTCAGGAAATCACCTTTTTTCAAAGAGAGAGAGAGAGTTGACGCAATTTTAAATCAGTAATTTCCTCAATTTTACTTCATTCCTTTACAACTGCAAACGGTAATTATGAATTTACTTTTGATTTGTTTTGTATTTTCCCTTGAGACTTAAAAAAATGTATAAACATTTTTATCATATTAAAATAATAATTTTATCATTAACATTTTTATCATTTTATTCAAAACATACATTTATTATTTGCTTTCCTTTACAAAGGAAGCAGTAAAAGTAATGTCCAGCTTAATGAAATCTAATTAAAATTTTTTTTTATTTTGTAAATTTTCCCAGTTACATCAGCTAATTTTAAGACAAATTTACTTTAGATAATCGTAGATCAGATGAAGCGTATGGACATGCAATTACCAATGCAAGTATCGTTGCTGATGATTTGGGAGGGGGGATACTTATTTTCCACTAAATCGAAACAGGTTTAAAAATAAACTGTTTCAAGATGAACAAACCGTCGAATCAATCAGCAATCCAAGACAAAAGTTTAAGGTTGAATTTTACAATATAATATTAGACACTGCTATTTCTTAAATTTCAGAAGGATTCAATTAAAAGAACATTACAATTGCTTCAAGGTAGTACACTATATACCAAATTTAAAAAACTGGAGTGACAACGAAATTTCAAAACATTGTGAAGAATTAGAACGAAAATTAAAGGATACTAAAAATGTTAATGGATTAAATTTGTTTGAAGAAATAAAATCTTTCCGATGTTTTACCAAAGATGTCACCTATTGATGTTTTAAATTATATTTATGAAAACAATCTTATCGATACATTTTCAAATATTGCAATAGCTTTACGGATTTCTTTAACCCTGCCAGTTTCGGTGGCTACTGGAGAACGAAGTTTTTCAAAACTTAAAATTATAAAAAACTACATGCGATCTACTATGGCGCAGGAGATATTATCGTAACTGT
Organism: Trichonephila clavata; assembly: GCA_019973975.1. Lineage (NCBI taxonomy): Eukaryota > Metazoa > Arthropoda > Arachnida > Araneae > Nephilidae > Trichonephila > Trichonephila clavata. The sequence continues at coordinate 17,890 of BMAO01014432.1, read as the reverse complement.
CGATTATATCCATAGAGAGTGAAATTTTGGATAAATTAAATATAAAGGAATTGATATGAGCATTTGTAGCTGCTAAAGCTAGGAGAATCAATATTTGAATATATTTTCTAATTTTTATATATTACTTAAAAAATTTTATATCATTTTTGATTTGTTTTGTTTTAAAAATTTATGAAATAAAATAAAACACAATAAGACAAATGTGTTTTAATATTATAATTTTAAGGCTTTTTAGTTAGAAAGTCAAATTTAGAATACTATAAATGAGTATTTCTTATTTTATTTGTAGCACTTTATAAGAGTGCAACAGAACCCCATAAAGGGGCGCCGAATTTTAACTTGAACAAGGGCGCCTAATACCCACGCGGCGGCCCTGCCTCTCTCTAAGCCATTGGTTTTTTTCGATTGCTTATAATTCCATGTATATATAATACTTAAAAATTAATTAAGTATTTGTTATTAATATTTTTTTATTAATTAATGCTGATTATTTATTCAGTCATTTATTTTTTACTGTATTTTTTGATCCCGACAATGTACAAAATCACTATATATATATATATAGCAGTAAATAAATTAAAAAGAAGACTAATAAATCCTAAGAATCTTAAGATCAGACCGAAAGAACCAAGAACATGGAACCATGACAAACCAAAAAAGAGAAATTTAGCTAGAGTGGAAAAAACTATTATGATTTCCCGTATTGGAGTATGATATGAGAATGGTAAACTTTCGACCCCCCCCCCCCCAGAAAAATTCTTGTGTGCTCCCAGTGTCGTAGGTGTGGTGAGGTCTCCAATATTTTAATAATAAATATGGAATATGTACTTACCTACAGAACCAAAATAAAAAACTAATACTTTTAAATCCGCGTTTGAAACAAAACGCAAGATACAAACATAATAATAACCGCCACTAATATCATAATATCAAATGATGTGTTTATTAATAAACAATTCAAAACACAGAAAAAAGTAAAATATTTTTATCTAAAGTTAGGTTTTGATGTTATAGTCAGTAGAAGACTTACTCTGCATATACTTCAGCGAATCTTGAATATTTCCGTCTATAATTTACTTTCTGCTAAAATCTTCAGACGATCACCACAAAATGTTGAAGCGGTCCACCTGTCGATCGCGATCGACGTAATGCCTATGCTGGATTTAAACAAATGCACATATGCAGTTCTTAGATTTTGATATATTTTACCTATAAATTGCTAGTTGATTTTGCTTTCATTTGTGTACAATATTTAACATGGGAAGTCTTTTAAAATCATGGAAATAAAAAATAAAGGCACAAACATCTTTTGTACATGTTGTGCATTAGACCTGAAGTGTGTGTATTTATTTTTTTTTATAATTAGTAAGATAAAGTTTTATGAAATATTGATCTTTTATTCGTTTTCATCTATATATTCATTATGGCAGTATACTGTTTGATTGTTCTACATTTGTGCAATTTTTTATGGTAAGAAGTTTTAAATAAACTAATTAACATCTCATAAAAGTTTCAGACTATTCGATGAATATTATATCTTGCTATTCATGGAATGAAAACTTCAAACTCATAATTCTCCATGTTGAATTTTTGCACACATGCTATCATTCAAAACCCTAAGGCTTTTTTGATAATTGAAGTATGGGTTTGATATTTTTTATACATGTTCTGAAATGTATGTTTTGTAAAACTGTGCATGTAATTAGCTCTATCATGTTAAGTACTTTTTCTAAAAAATTCCAAAATCAAAATTAATGTTTTTTTGAGAATTTTTGGAAGTTTCACTACAAAAAAAAAAAAAAAAAAAGTAATAAAAATTCAAGAGCAGCAGCAGAAAAAAACCCATGCACAGTTTTATGTAGTATATTATAAGGTACTTAGAAAAAATTTTTTGAAAGAAAAGAGAGATATTTAAAAAAACCTTAGAAATTTAAAAAATGTTTTAAAAAGTTCGAAAAATTTAAATTTTACAAACATTTAGCATCAAATTAAAAATTTTTTGCATGGAATTATTATCAAAAATTAACCTTTATAAAATACAATTAAAACCAAATGTCAAATATTAGAAATAAAAAAAATTGGGAAGATGGTACCATATCGCCTTAAAGACTTCGGTAGAAAAATAAAAATTTGTGGGAATCAGCAAAAGAGTTTAATTTAATGGAGTGAGTGAGTGATTTTGGGTTTATTGGCGCAAGAGCCGATTTCGGCTATACTGCGCCAAACATTTGTTTTAATATCTGTGGTCTAGACGGGAAGAGAAAGAAAGAATGAATTGAATAACAAGAAAGAGGGTCGAAAATAGAGAAGGATCACTAGGGTACCCCGGATTCGTTTAATTTAATGGAATCGCCGACATTGAAGACAGAAAGAAGATTGTTCAGACCCAGTTCAACCATAAGATTGAATGACTGTGTGTTGGAAATTTGGCAGCCTCAGTCTAATTGAGAAAGAGTTACAAATTTTAGAAAATGTAAACTCAAGCGAAGAGCGTATTTTATCAACAAAACGAGGAATAAAGAAATTATTAGCATGTTAGAGGAAACTTTGCGAGAGAAAAAAAATATTTGAGCAACCAGACTACAAAGTTAGATTTTATGAAACCTTCTAATTTTAAATAACTTCAACTTGCGATTTTGTATATGTGTGATATAAAATTTTATAAAACTTTTTTTTTCTAAATTATTATTTTCTTTCGTCTCTGGCCCCAACTAAAAATAATTTATATGTACTTATATGTGAAATTATACGCCGACTGTTTATTCGATAATTTTTGCTGTGACAGTTACGCGATTTATATGTAATTTAATTCACATGCGAAATTGAATTGGTACCACTTATTTTTATCACGTAATATCAAAATACATCTATCCAAGAGCAGTTCTTTTTTTAGAAGTTTTTTCCACTGGAGCTTTATTAGTGTAGTTTGACAGGATTTCATTCTACTATTTGTAAGAGTTAAAATTTTTCAAATGAAAAAAAAATTCATCGTGTAATTTCAAAATAATTTCTCTTCATAAAAATGTGTATGTTTTTAATAAATGTGTATGTTTATGTTTTAGTTACAAGCAATACAATAAATATGACTTGAAGTTAGAAGTCTAAAAATTGAAATTAAAAATTCAGTATAGGTCTTTTAATTTTGAAAAAGAAAAAAAAAAGTAACAGTAATAAAAGGATCAAAATATTCACAAAAAATCTTTTCACATACCTTAATAATTCAGTGTCTTAGCTCACTATTACATGCGCTTAACCTTACAATGCTAAATCGGCCACAAGTAAAAAAAAAAGTTTTAGAAAGAACGAAAGCATATCCACATTGGCATGATGGTTAGAATGAGTTAAAAGGAAGTACGATAACTTAATTCAATTTCCTTTGGCCATGGATATTATTGGTAGGGAAAGGAGTAAAGTAACACAATCTTCTCTTCAATATTTAAAAAAAAAAATTCTTAAGTTGCTTAAGTGAACGCTTTTTTAACATTGAAGAAACACAGACAGTTGTAAGGGTATATAGCTCGTGGCTTTTAAACTCTCTGAGATCTTTTAAATCTTTAAATGGAGCCTTGTACGGGAATTAAAAATTTGAAGAGAGTAATTTCCTTTAATCCTTAAATTTTGTGTGTATTTTATATGCTTTTAATCTATACAAATAAATAAAGTTGAAGTGTCTATTTGTAATTTCAAACTAGCAGCTTTTTACTAAATGTATTTAAAAGTATATAAGGTACATATAATAAAAAATCAGTTTTTAAAATTTTTGTCTGTCCGTCAGTCTGTTTGTTTGTTTGGGCTAATCTCTAAAACGGCTGGACCGAATTTAAAAATTCTTTCACCAATGGAAAGTTACATTATCAGCGAGTAACATAGGGTATATTTTATCTCCGCATTCCTACGGGAACGGGAACTACCATCACCTCCTAGATCAGGGGTGGCCAACCCGCGGCACGCGTGCCACATTGTGGCACGCGGAAGTCGTAACTGTGGCACGCAAAGGCTTATTGAAAAATTACAAAAATTTTATGAAAATATTACTGAATTAATTGAAGTACAATAGAAAATTATCATAAAGATAATGTGTAAAAAACAGAAATTTTCTGCATGAGATTTTAAAGGCGCTATGCAAGATTTTTTCTTTTCTTCAGTATAGCGCCAAAAATGAGATCTTGCTCATTTACTTACAATTCCACGGCATTCTAAAGTTCCGAGAAAAGTGTTGAGTAGCGTGAGGCTAAAAACAAATAAATTCTCTGTCTCGGACGGTCGAATCTGCCCAAAAAGTCACCCTCTCTCGGGTGCGGTTAATTTTTAACATCTCGGATTTCCATTCGAATTTCAGATTTCCCTTTCAGTGCTGAAGTTTAGCATTTATAGCTATTGGCTGTCAGCGTGATGTCAGATAAAAAGGTTTTTCCGAAGGTGTTGGCTATTTACGATTTCTGCTATGTCAAGAAGTAATTCTGCAATATATTAGGAGAGCAATTGTTGATACGGTAGAAGTAACTCTATCTGAACAAAGTAGCCGCTTTATGAAGAAGAGGGAGTGAGAACTTGCATCCATGACTAATCAAGATGCTGGATTCGGAGCCTAGAAAATTTGTAGCGTAACATCGGCAAATTGTTTCTACCTGCCAGATTCAGTCGATTTTAAACTCTGTTTGGGAAGACGTTAAGCTTTTTTTCCTTTTCTAAAATTGTTTTTAGATTTTAGTGTAGAGCATCGTTGCTTAAAAATTTTTTTTTAAGAGCATATTGCAGCACGTGGTTTTAAATTTGTCTTGGAAGAACAATACTTGTTTACACTTCAAAATGCTTCCAAGCCTGTTTGTTTGATATGTGGAATTTGTATAGCAGTTCCAAAAGAATTTAACTTGGACCGTCATTTCAAACAACTGCATAGTGATTTCAACAGTAAATATCCTGTTGGATCAAATTTGAGAACGGAATTTATCAATAAAAAAAGAAATCTGTAGCAGGTCAACAATCTTTGTTCCAGAAGAAAAATGACGAAATGGAAACCACTGTGAAGGCTTCTTTTGAGCTTTCTTTGTTGTTAGCCCGCAAGAACAAATCATATTCTGACGGAGAGGAGATGATAAAATGTAACCTTTTAATTTTCGCCCAAAATGTCGGTGATCCAAATGTTAAAAATATGGTTGATAAAATAGTTTTGTGTCTAGAAATACCGTCATGCATCGTATAGATGACATGGGTCAGGATGTTGGAATGCAAATTGTCTCTGGACTACGAAATTGCAAATATTTTTCGTTAACTTTGGATGAAAGCTGTGATATCACAGACAATGCGCAGTTAAGCACCTTTGTGCGTTACACGAACAATAATTTTGATACTGTGGAAGAACTTCTTGATTTGTGCCAACTAGTTTTAACTACAGGTGAAGATATTTTTAAGAAACGTAAAAATGTAATTGAAGTTAAAGTAGAATGGATAAAATTAGACAGTGTTTGCACACAGATGGAGCGCCTTGTATGGTTGGCAGATTAAAAGGTTTTGTTGTATTGCTTGAAAATTATTTGGGAAGAAAAGTTTTCAAGTATCATTGTATTACTCATCAAGAAGCTCTTTGTGCCAAGGACTTAAACTTGTCTTTCGGTGTTGACCCCATGGTGCGCTGTATCAACAAAATATGAGCTCGTGCACTGAATCAACAAAGATTTCGTACGTTTTTCCCCGAAGAAACGGAAGAAAAGGGCGAGTTACTTCTTCATTGTAGTGTGCGCACTTGCGAGATTTTGGAGTTTGAGGGAATGTGTTTTAGAATATCTGGAAGAAAACGATGAACTGCCCAGTGAATGCTCGCTCCACATGAGTGAAAATTGGCTGTGGGGCTTAGCTTTTCTTACCGATATAATGGAAAATTTAAACAATTTAAATTTAAGATTACAGGGGAAAAATTGTATTTTTCCTGCCCTAGTTGGTCATGTATTTTCTTTTGTGAACAAATTTTTGCTTTTTTGTCTGGATTTGGAGAGAAAAATTAACTAATTTTCCATTCATGCAGGAATTATCTGCCAAAGTTAGTAATGATCCGAACTGTGATAGATTTAAAAATTTAATATCCATTTTGCAGGATTCTTTCAGTGCCAGGTTTGAGGATTTTAAAGATGATAAAAAAATACTGGACTTTTCACTAATCCTTTTTTGATTTCTCTTCAAGACATTAATTGCTACCCATCTCATTTACAAATTGGAATTATTGACCTATAGCCCCATATTAATCTGAAAAGCAAACATAAGGAAATTATTTTAACCGTAAATGATCCGAATTGCTTCGAATTTTGGAAATTTGCTCTACCAAGCAATTTTCCAAATTTACATGATTTAGCGGTCAGATATTGCTGTAGGTTTGGATCAACATATGTTTGTGAAGAAATGTTTTCTGTTATGAACGTAATTAAATCAAAATATCGCTCAAAATTAACTGATATGCACCTAAAACGCATAATTATTTTAGCATCTTCACGAACCAATCCAAATATAGAGGATTTAGTAAAAAAAACTACAAATTCAAAAGACACATTATAAGAAAGTAGTGAGATTGCTTAGTAATAATTTAAAATTAAACTTTTCAAGTTGCTTACATTTATTTTCTACATAAGCTAACTGACTGATCCTGTAAAAATTTATCAATACAATATGTTTCTACTTTTGTTTTATTTGTTATACCATTTTTTTTTTTTACATTTTCACTATATAGAATTTGCAATTAAAAATATGTTTTTGGTGTAAATAAGCCTACAAGTAAAATTTTTTGCACTTTTGTATATTTTTTAGTTTGGTGGAAAAGTTGGAAGTGGCACGCGTAACTTTTTTGTATCAGATTGTGGCACGCTTCCCAAAAAGGTTGGCCACCCCTGTCCTAGATATACAGAAGGCCTGGTGAATCCAACGTGATACGCTTGTGACGTCACACATAGTAGGGATAGAAAACCTGCTTGAATTCAAGTTAGATCAGTTACTCGCCTACGCCATTTTGGTGCTTGTCTCTGTGTGGATACCTGCTTGTTCGCTTTTTTATTATAGATTTTCAATTTCTTTTTAACTATTCTGACAAAAATGGTCTACACATGCGTTGTACCGAATTGCAATAGTAATTATAAAGGTAGTGAAAATTGCAAATGTTCGCATTCCCCAAAGAGGACTGACTCCCTTCGAAAAAAATGGATCCATGCTATATCAAGAAAAGATTTTGCTCCATCAAAGTATTCAAAGGTAAGTTATTTAACTTTATTCTATTTATGGAAACTGTAAAAATGTTAATTTTAAATGTCTACTTATAACTTTAATAGGTTGTTCGATAAGACATTTGAAAATGTACTCATTTCTTTTTTTTCATGTGAGATTCTTAACATGATAATTACATTGGTAATTCATTTTTATATATCTATAATGAGAAAAGCGTATTGTTTATCAAATAACTATTTTGTAGCCCTAAAAAAATTTGTGTTTAAAGATGAGCCCAATCAAGTTTTGGACAAAAACTGTGTAGTATTTTTGCTATTGCAAACAAACATTTTTGTGTCATTTTCTAAATACCTTTTCACAGAATCAACGAAAGTTCCTTAAGTATTAATTGTGTGTTAGCAAAAGAAAGCCCATTATGATACAGAGGTCATAGTCTACGTAAATATGAACATAAGAAACCATTCATTGATTATTTTGTATATTAATATGATGTGAGATACAAAATGCATAACACATTCACTACAAAAAAAGCTATCTGATTTCTGAACTATTAGGATGACTTTAAAAGTAAGAAAAAAATTAAGCTAAAAACAGATAAACATGACTCAGCGTTAACCTCACAACGTTAATTTGAAGTACGATTGCTACGACAGCAAATGTCGGAGAAGACACCACATTTAGAGGTAGTGAGTACCAATTTCTAAGCCCTTGACGACAACACTGGCAATTTCTTTTCTAGAATTGTTTGCATTAATATAGACTATGTGGTGTCCCGACAAGAATTATTTCATCGTATCAAGTTTGCTTTGATGACAACCATTTGCTGGCAAAATAAACAAATTTCATTGAATCAAAGAGAAAACAAACAAACGAAATTGTGTTCGAATTTTGTACATAAGCGTTGTCGAAATTTTTTTTGCTGTTGTATCAAAATTTTTTCAGTACTTCCGACAAAAGTTCCACTTAAAATTACAAAAAATAAAATTATCAGAGAAATTTTTGTTAACTCTCACAAATCTTTTCTGTCAAAATGCAAAACAATATATATATATATATATATATTTAATTTTAGGTTTGTGAACTACACTTTGCTGATGATGCAATACGAAGAAACACAGAAGCTTATGACGAAAAAACTGGGGAGAAGATATTTGTAGCCTTGCAGCGTTTTAGACAACAAAATTTTGCAGTCCCGACAATTTTTCCAACTTTCCCCAAATATATTTCAAACTCTACAAATAACATCAGAGAATCTCCTGAGCAAAGACTGCAAAGATTAGAAAATGAGCACTTACAACGCTCAATCCAAGAAAGCATCATTTCCAAAGAATTCGAAAAAAGTAAATCATTTACGTCGCTTCCAGAATTAGTCAAGTGTTTAAATGCAGAGAAGCTTCAGGACATATGGACAGTTGTTTGTAAAAAAGATCTAGTAATAATTATGATGCTAGACTCAACGGTATCTCTAGTTATTTTAAAGCATCAATGATGATAAATAAAGAATTAGATTTGTCAATACACATTGGTCAAACAAAGATAGGTCAACTAGGTAAGTACAAATTTCCTGTAAAAGTTAATAATGTTATTGTTGTAAATAAAATATTACATGAACTGGTTCTCAGAGTAGAAATGAAAAGCTCCCACGATTTTCCTACAACATTTGGTTTTATTCTTAATCTTTTAGAAAGTATGTTTTCAGATTTAGATGATGATAAAAAAATTGTACTCCATTTCTTAATTGACCAGCTCAAATTTTTAACCTGTAACAAGTTTTCTTTTAGATATTCCTCTGAAATGATGTTTTTTTTCTTTCTATATTACAATCCATATCTCCTCATGCCTATAAATTTTTAAGAAATTCGGGATATCTCAATATTCCCCATCCTAGAACTTTGCGCAAACTTTGTTCATCTTTAAAAACTAATCCTCAAACAGAACAATCAAATGAAAACTTTCTAACATACATAAAAAAAAAAGTAAACATCCTAAAATATGTTGACAAAACTGTCATACTGATGCTTGACGAAATCTAAAACTATATTTAGATTTTAAAGGGAGTAATATTCTTGGGATGGCATATAACAGTGAACAAGCTGCTACTTCAGCATATGTGTTCATGATTCAAAGTCTGCTTTCTCCTCTTAAAGAAGTAGTTCATGTAATGCCGGTGAAAAAAATCGATGGAGAAAAATTGTTTGCTGTTGTTAAAAAAACTATCGTAGAACTTGATGGTATAGGATTCAAAGTTATAGGTGTAGTTTCTGACAATAATTCTATAAATCGAAAAGCAATGTCCAACTTTTCTGTTCCTCCCAAATTGAGCATTGTATATCCACATCCTTCTGATCCTTCCAATCCTTTATTTTTTGTTATTGATTCAGTACACATTTTTAAATGTATTCGTAACAATTGGATTAATCAAAAAAAATACGGGACAATGTTTTTATTTTCCAGATTTCGAAGATCATAATAAGTTTCCTTTATTAGAAGCAAATTTCTCTACACTTAAACGACTATACGACATAGAAAGTAATAATTTAGTAAAGTTTGCTTATGGTTTAACTTTGAAGGCTTTATGTCCTACAAATCTTGAAAAACAAAATGTGAAACTTGTGCTTAAGATATTTAATAACTTTGTTATTCAGGGGCTTCAACTATTAGGAGAGCAACATACACTAATTAGTTATGAAACAACATCAATTTTTATTTCTTTAATTTGTACATGGTGGAAAATTGTTAATGTTAAAACACCTTTAAAGGGACAACATTTGCTTGATACTTATCAGCAACCGATTACTTTATCTCCAGATAACAAAGCATGTCAATTCTTGCATAAAATTTTGTCATGGTTAGACTCGTGGAAGGAAAAAGATTGTACTACTGGCACCCTTACTAAAGAAACACATCTTGCTTTTACTCATACCACATACGCTTTACTTGAAATGTCAAAATATTGCATTAAAGAATTAAAATTTCAGTATTTTCTTCCTGGAAAAATTCAAACAGATGTGTTAGAAAGTCGTTTTGGGAAATATAGGACACTTTGAGGTTCTCAATATTTAATATCAATTCGACAGCTTTATGAAGTAGAAGCTAAACTAAGAATGCAAAATTTTTTACCTCTAACTTTGGTTTCAAATGCTTATGGCCAGCTTAACTTAAAAGACATTAATTTAGAAGATTCGTGTAATAAAAATCCTCCTTTAGAGCCATCAGTATCGCATAATTTTAATATTACACTAGCTGAAAAAGATTTTCGTGATGCTCAGTCATATCTACCTGTCTTAACATATTTAGCTGGTGTTTGTGCTAGAGCAGCACTTAAAAAATTAAAATGCGACTCTTGTTCCAAATCACTTGTTCTTAATAAAACTTTTGAACTAAATTCTAACTATGATTTAATACGTAACTTAGACAGAGGAAGTTTATTGTGCCCATCCCCAGATGTCGTTACAGCGGTACTCCATAACTATATAATAGTTCAGAAACTTCTTTCTAAAGATTATGAAAATATGTTCCTCAAACAAAATAATCAACGTCAAATTGCCTCAGAAATATCGATTAGTTTGATAAATTCAAATGAATTTTTTTTATATGATGAACATTGTAACAATGATCATGCTTCTGAGCTAGTTTTAAAGCATATTATCCATACTTCTACAAATGCATTATTACATAAATACTGTAGGGAAAAAAATTATATTACAATAAAAAAGTTGAAACAAAGAAAAGAAAAATACATACTTTATTAGCTAAATAAATTACATTATTTTTATGTATGTAATAAGTTACATATGTTTTTATGTATGCATTATTTCTCTCTCTCTATATATATTTATTCATTTAGGTGTATATCTATGCTTTTATATATGTATGATTTAATTTTAAAAATATTTTTAACTTATTTTACGATAACTTGTTATTTGTGGGAAGTTTATTTTTGGTTGTTTTTAATGTTGCTATTGCAGAGAGTGAATTTTTGCTTATTACTGTGCATGCTACCAATAAAGTTTGCAATATATTTTTAATTCACATTTGTAACAATGCATAATTGAATAATTACTTTTGGCAGAAAAGTAACTGACAAACAGCTAGATAAATTGTGTAATCTATTTTTATGTATGTATTTATTTTCCTGTATATATCTATAATTATATTGGTATAGATTTGTTTCAAAAATATATTTGAAATTTATTTTATAATTCTTTATGTTGTGATTGTATTTGAAACCAATAAAGTTACTGTTTTTAAATTTGTTTGTCTTTTTTTCTGTTTTAAAAACTATTTCTAATTTTATTTTCCTTTTTGTAACTATTCTGAATTACCAAATTTTTAAAAAATTACCAAATATTTAAGGAAAGAAAAGTAATTGACAAACAGCTAAATAAATTGTGTATTCTATTTTTATGTATGTATTTATTTTTCTGTATGTATCTATAATTATACTGATATAGATTTGTTTCAAAAATATATTTGAAATTTATTTTATAATTCTTTATGTTGTGATTGTATTTGATACCAATAAAGTTACTGTTTTTTAATTTGTCTTTTTTTTTCTGTTTTAAAAACTATTTCTATATATATATATATATAATTTTATTTCCTTTTTTGTAACTATTCTGAATAAAATGTTGAAAATAAATTTTAAAGTTAAGAAATAAGCACAGTTTTGTAAAAGAAATATACAAATACAAAATACAAAAGGTTCTTATGATTTGCTGCAATGTTTTTAAGTGTGTTTATGTTCATCGTAATGAGTGTTCGTAGTAAATACATCGATAATTACATACTTGCAATTATTATTTAAATAGGTAAACTAATTATTTACTCTCTTATGTTTTATGTACATAAAATAGAATTTAATGATAAATTAATTTTTTTTAAAAAAATTCCCTGTATGTATGTTGGGTTAAAAAACAAAAATTATTTAAAAATGCATCGTGAAAAGTTCCATAGGCGATGTGGACGAAGTCTCCCTACTATTAGTGACGTCACAAATCAGTCACGAGGCCTTCTGTATATCTAGGAGGTGATGGAACTACGCGGGTAAAACCGTAGGGCGTTGCTTACTCTCCGCCAAGTTGGCGCAAGATTATGCCTTTTGTCAATACCGGAAATTTTAATAAAAATTTTCTCACATTTGTAACAAATAACTAAAACATTGTGTAATTTAACACCTTTGCTAAAAAGAGTTTTTAAATAGTCTTTTTCATAAAAAAATGGCCAACTCAGATATCGCCAAGTTGGCTAATAAATCATCTATTCCGACAATACCAGAAATTTTAGTGTAAATTTTCTCCCACTTTTTACAGAGAAACGAGATAAAGTTTTAGCAAATTGCGTGATATTGAAAGCTTTATGGTAATATTGAATGACAGTTTCATAAAACGTTTTGATTTATCGAATATTTAATATTTTGAATTTCTTTTTATTTAAAAAAATAATTCCAATACAAGGCCATGTTTTGCAAGAAATTTTTCACTTAGACTAAACCTAGATATTTTTTATGGAGGTATATTACTATGAAGGTATACTAGATATTACTATGGAGGAAGCCATGCAATGAAATTCGTTGAACAAAATTAGGGAACTTTAACGCAATACTTATAACATCTTGGGGTCTTTCTAACCCTCAAACCTTTTGCAATAAGTATAAAGAATACATGGTGGAAGATATTTTGCAACGACTACAGCAAGTACAAGAAGATATGCCTTTCAATGAACACATCTACAACGAAACGCTAAGAATAATTGAAAATAAGGTTTTCACAATGGTTGGGAAGAAACTATAAGATTTTGGAATGATCAGTCCGCGATAAGTCGACGGAATAGGCTTCGATAATGAAATTGCTCGAGAATTAGATTACAATTTAATAGTATTGCAACGTCAAGTAACAGAATTAATCTCTCAGTTAGCTCCAGAACAAAGTCATATTTTCCATCAAGTGTTATGTAAAATGGAATCCGGGAGGGGTGCACTCTTTTTTCTCAACACTCCTGGAAGAACCGGAAAAACGTTTTTGCTAAGCTTATTATTAATGTCCGTCAGAAAAAAACAAAAGATAGCAGTTGCCGTGGCTTCTTCCGGTATAGCCGTGACACTACTGACCGGTGGTTGTACTGCAAATTCCTTTGTAAAATTACCATTGAATCTTGCACATGAAGATTCACCCATCTGCAATTTCAGCAAAAATTGCTCTCGAGGTAGGATGATTCGACAATGTACGCTTTTAGTGTGGGATGAAAATCAATGTCTCACAAGAAAGCTATAAAAGCGTTAAATCGGACTCTTCAGGATTTACGAAATATTACAGATATTACGGAAGGAATGGTACTCTTATTGGCTGGGGATTTTTGACAAACTCTCCCTGTAATCCAGAGGGGTCCACCAGCAGATGAAATCAGAGCCTGTATTAAATCATCAAGCTTATAAGCGAAAGTTGAAAAATTCAGTCTGAAAACGAATATGAGAGTGCACCTTCATAATGATGTAGAGAATCGGAACATTATGAGAGACGCAATTGAAGATCGGCGATGGAAATTTAGACGCAGATGTGTGCTGGAGGTTATATTTTACTTTCCAGAGAATTTTGTAATTTAGTAAAATATGATGTAGATCTTATTGCTCAAATTTATCCGGCCTTGCAACAAAATTTAAATTGAGATCAGTGGTTGTGCGCAAGATCAATATTGGTGCCTAACAATGACATTGTAATCAGCACTGAAAATTTAAAAGACGTGCAAAGGGAAATGAAGGAATATTTATCAATGAATATAATCAATAAAAACTAAATGTACCAGTTACGGTTATACAATCTTGATGCTCTTCGAATATGTAATGGAAGAATGTAATGCTTCGGATCACAAAATTGATGCATAATATACTTGGTACCAATATTTTAACATATTACGTTTAATATATTGTGCATTTGGATAATAAATGCTTTTTCCATGGCCAATTATATGTAGCTGTTTGCGTGTGTCCTATGCCTGAATTCTTCACATATTTGCAACTGACCGAAGAGCATATAATACAGTATACAGTAGCATCTTAGAATAATATTTTGTTTTGAGCTCTTTTAAAGAGGAATTACTTATTAAACATAGATACTTTCAACTTTTTAAAATATTAATAGTTTTAAGTATTGTGAATTTTTGTTGTTAATTATTATAATAAAGTATGTTTTTAGATTTTTAAGCTAAGCTCAATTTTAGAATATTTAAATTTTAGTGGTCTCAGTCAGCAATAAAAAATTATCATATTTTATTTACTTTCTTACGATTATGACTTTGACAGAGTTATTTAAAGACATCAACGCGAGCGAAGCCATGGGTGAAAGCTAGTCCGGAATAAAGTATTCAATATTCTCATTAAAAGTATTGTTAAGACTACACAATACCCTACAAATTTCATAATTACCGATTTGTTTTTACATTTTATTGTGGCTCATATCATTGATAAGCTTGCCACCAAACTTCAAATCTGTTAACAAATGTGTTTTTAAGATATTTGAAGCTTTCTGAACTAAGGTTTTGGTTTAATTTTAAAGCATTTTTATACTCTTAAATTGAATTAATTAAAAATATTATTGAATAAAATAAACTCTTTTGGTGTGAAATGCTTGTTAATTCCAAATTTCATTACTAAAATAATTTCTGCTTGATTATGTTTTGAGTTTTTTGAATTCTCATAATTAAGTAATTAAAATTGATTTCAAGGCCAATTTTTGCTTTAAAACTTAGTTTGTATAACTTAGAAGCTTTATCAATAATTTTTTCTTGTTGAGAAAATTCCATGGCCAAAACGTTCTCAGGTTACTGGGAGAAACAATATTTCGAAAGGATGGAATACTACTGAAAATGATGTATCTAAAAATCAGTCCTCTGCTGATACTGCAATTAGACTTCCGAATATAAGTATCCTGAATTCAAGTATTGCAGATAAACTGAATATTTCCTTGATATACCAAATAACATTATACTAATTATATTGTAGTATTTTATTTTAGAATTTTAAAGTCGTACAACAAGAACTAAATCTTCCTAAGTTGACAGATTAAAAACTGAAAAAAATTAAATTTTATACACAAACTTGGCTATTTTTATAGCTTAAATTTGTTTCATTATTATTTTGTACATACACGTTTTATGTTTCAAAACTTTTGTGAAAATGGTTAAGATTAAGCTGAAAAAAAATGTCGTCGTAACAAATGATATCAATATTATGCAAAAAAATATTTTGAATTAAAAAAATTATTTTCAGTCATATTCAATTAAAACAGTGTTTTAATGGAAATGGAAATAACATATTAAAAATTAGAGCTTCACAGGCATAATAAGAGTCAATTTTCAAGGTATAAGTGTTTTCTAATCCTTAAGGTTTTTTTTTCTGTTCATCATAGAGCCTTGAAATTTTTTGCATATACTCCCAAACGTATGTTCTATAAAAGTTAGTATGGATTCAGAGCTGAGAGCTCCATTTATTTTTTAAAAAAATTCTTAAGTTACTATGTTAAAAATTTTCGCGTTTATTCCAGGTTTTTCAAGAAAAATAATTACTAAAAATCAACAAGGGAATAGATTTTTAAATCCATACTAACTTTGGTTTGCAATGATCTAAGAAACATAACAAAATGACTAAAAAGTTTTAAAGATTCAGCGTTTTGTAAAAGTTTGAAAAAATTTCCAAAATTCTTAATTTTTTAAAATTATAAAACAATGGCTGGTCAAACTGACTTTTTTCTTTCAGAATCAACTTAATAATATAATCTGAATATAAAACATAAATTATTTTTACTGTTCTTTTTTCTAAAATTTTTTTTTTTTTGACAAAGGATACTTACTGCATAACCTTAAACTAATTTAAACCCCCCTCAGGTGTCTCAAAATTGGGGTGGTACCGAGAAAAATCGTACTGTCACCAAGACCACTTTTCCGCTTAGGCACGTGCCTAGGACGCAAAATATTTGGGAGCGCAAAAAATTGGAAAGTGAAAAAAGAGGAAAAAATTAAAATCACATCGAACGTACCACCGCTTAGCGAATCGTGAGAGAAACATTTCTACCATCAAGAGAGTTAAGACTGAAATGAAATCTACTATGGAAAGTGAACAGCTTAACAATATGATGTTGCTATGGACTCAAAATGATATTGAATAGAAATTGATTATAATGAAGTTATCAATGACAAGTATGTTCGTTATACAACGACAGTGACTCAACAAAGAATAAGGATGTCAAAAAGTAAAAGATAATTGTAATGACTTTATTACTTTTTACTTTCCGACACAGCACGTCGTGTCAACAGAACAGAATTCGCTTTCTCAATACAGTAAAAAACATGAGTGCAATTCTCCGCGCAATACACAAAACCCAAGATATATCTTTCTTGGTATCAATTTCAGTCCAGTCTCAAAAACAACGGAACTCCCTTCTTCTCTGTCCGTTACGTTGCAAGGCCAACGTTCTTCTCCCATAAAATAGCAACCCCTCCCCCGCAAATGCTGGAATGTCGCCAACTCTCAAAGAATCTACCGCCAACAGTGGCCAGACACTACAATAATAAAGACATAAGGATGAAAAATATGATAATTAACAAGTTGAAAACAATCCATACGTTAATGTATACTCTATACTGTAATTGCAAATGATATCATTAATTTTTACTGTACTTATTTACAAAAGGGCGAGTGGTCCGTGATGCCGTAAAGTAAGAAATGAACAAGAGTGGCCAAACCATACCACTATTCTTTCTTTACGATTGTCAGTCATAACAGGGCGGGTCTATAGGGCGTGGATAATGGAAAGACTATTCAAACAGCACAAAGACAGAAAGGGAAAAGAGTAAGAAAGTTTAGGGAAAATCTCTACCGAAATAAAACAGGAAAAGTGAGAACTGAGGGAGGAAAGGGGTGCTCTGGAAATAGGAGGAAGGGAAGCTATTGAAGTGCTTTTTTAGGGCGCCGGTGAGGTTAAAAACGGCCTTTAGTGTCCCCTGTATGGTGCTCAAAGCTAACGCTAACCACAGACGTAAAAATCAAACCCTTTGCCGTGATTAAATTCGTGAGTCTGATGTTATTGTCGATCAGGTGCCATAAGTAACAACAACAACAAAAAACTAACTGATTATTGAAATTGTTTAGTAGTCAAATTATAAACAATAAAAGGTCAATATTCTACTCGATTCAACAAACCAATATTTTTTGTATTATTTAGAAGAAATAGATTCATTTTGTTTTATTTTAATTAGTATTTAGCAGGTCTCAAATTTTAGAAAATAAATTGACTCTAAAGTGTTGCTCAACCAAGACCATTTCGTTGCCGAATGTGAAATCTAGTATTATATTTCCTCTATCCAGTTCCTTCCATATGATGACTTTGAACACGAAAAACCTATAATGATGGCAAGGGGAGTAAGTGGGATTTCGATTAGACGTCCAAGAAGGAAGGACGTGTATTTCAAAATCTTGAGATTATTGCCTCTGACCTGAGTTTTCGGTGTTTTCTTATACAGTGTATTATTATATTTTGGTACACCTCTAAGAAAGAGGTTTTACTTATCTATTTTCTTTATTTTCTGGATTTTGGTAAGTTAACCAATTTCTTTTTTCTTCATTTTTGTCACTTGAAGGGGACTCAAGCTGAGTCACTCCACATTCCGGATTACGGAATCCGATGAAGTAAAA
>BMAO01014431.1:0-108246 GCA_019973975.1 Trichonephila clavata | reverse complement strand
GACTTTTAATTTTGAAAATGTGTTTCTAATCCCTAACGCTTTTTTTCTAATCTTGAAATATCTTGTAAATACTCCCAAACATATGATCCATAAAGTTCATATGGATTTAGGACTGGGAGCTCCAGTTATGTTTTTTAAAAAATCTTAAAGTTAATATTTGAAAAATTTCGTGTTTTTCCAGGTTTAGCTATAAAAATAATTATTAAAATCCAACAAAGAAATAGATTTTAAATTCTATACTTTTTGTTTCCAATAATCTAAGAAATATAAATCAGAATAATTAAATATTTTAATAATTTAGTATTTATAAAAGTTTTAAAAAACTTCCAAAATGCTCAATGCTTTAAAATTGTTAAATAATGGCTTGTCAAACTAACTTATTATTTTCAGAATCAATATAATAGCATAATTTGAATATAAAACAAAAATTTATTTTACTGTTATGACTTCTACTCATAATGTAAAAAGAATGAAATATAAATATATAACTTAGTGCAGTCAAAAACAATCATAATTTGTAAAACTCCGGCCCCACAACAAATTCCAATAAATTTTACAAACTGTAGCTAAAAACAATATATACTTACGGGACCAAAAATTTATTTATGTATGGAAATATTTTTCCTTATTAAATATATAATGAATAATTACAAGATGATTTCTAAAATCCTAAAAGCCTTTAATGGAGAAAAAGCCCGACACATAATTTGGTTAGTTTGAAATTTCATTATATAAATATGCATGCTTTAAAACAAATAAATTTGCAAAGAAAAAGCAATTTACAAAATTTTGTATTTACAAATATAAAATAAATCAGAATTCATCCTCAAATATACATAATTGTGTAAGAAAAGGTTTTGTTCAATTTACAAACAATTGCAAAGAAACTTTTATAAATAATAATTTAAACAGGTATAAATAGCAAAAATTATCAAAGAAGTATACAAAATATTATTAAAATTTGCTATAAAATGTTTAGTCAAAGCAAAATACCTTTTACAAAGCCAAAAGTTTATCTAAACAATTGTACATTACTGAAGCTAGAAGTGTACATATGCATATAGAGGGCAAAAACAAATATATTTGTTCAAAACATTTTTAAACCGTTAATTTTAAGAAAAAAGATTTTGTATACATTGATAGATACGTCATTGATTGATTGATATACGTCGTTTATAGCACTGTCACAGTGTGATATTTTTCGAAACACGGCGCTGCACACAGTCCAACATTACAGTCTTTACATTCAAAACGTGTTCTTCTTCGAATGCGTTTTCCGTTATCATTTTTCTTAAGGTTGCATACGACACCATTTTCGTGGTGGTTTGTTTTTTCTTGAAGAGTCACTTTCCACATATGAAGCCATTATGAAGCACATATTTCCATTCATGGCCTTCCAATTAAACGGACTACATTTTCAGAAATTTCAGAGGTAACAAAGTTTCGAGAATCGGAATTACTACTTCCTTCTTCTATCAATCGTTCAATCAGTTTCATTCAAAAACCAATATGATTTAAAATACCGCCATTTTTTTTATAGATAGTGAAGGAATTCCACACAATATGATTTAACAAATGTGGAAAAATCTTCTTGTAGTATTTCCTTTGTTGATTTCGGGCAACAGGATAGTAGGATAGACACTGGTATGATCTATCAACACCACCCATGGTGGTATTATAAAACTCCGCTGCTTTTGGTTTCATTTTCACAGAATCTCGTTTCTTAGCTTTCACTTCCATCATATCAGCGTTATGAAAATGCTAATCATATGCAGGGGTTTTTTATCCTTGTACTTCAAAACACACATTTTTCCCTTTTGGAAGGCAATAATTTCCACTTTCTTCACTTTAGAATCTTTTAATGAAACAGGTAAACCTTTTCTAGGTAACGGACTCGTGGCTGGCGTATCATGAGTTCGAGCCCATTACCACTGAAGACCCGCCGTGTAGGGGTACGATGCACGTTAAATCTGTTAAGAGCTGAAACGTCCCTCTGTGGTGTGGTGTGGTAGTTAGGAGAAGGAGAGAGGTGCTAGCACAGGTGTCATCTCGTCACTTGACCATTTTTTCAAAATGACGAGGTTCGTCGCCAAAAGTTCTCGAGTGTAGCTGAACAGAGCGACGTTAATATTCACTCACTCACTCAACCAAATTGTATGAAATTTACGGAATAAAGGAAAAAATATTAGAAGTGGAATATATAAAAAATTCAATTTTAAATTTTAAATATTCAAAGAATTATTAGTATTTATGGTAAATATTTTTCAACTGCGTACGCGAGATACCTACATAAATATATTTTTCGAAATTCAAATGCAGAATTTCAGAGCAGCTAATATAAAATTCATGGTTTTGTATGGTTAAGATTACAAAAAATGTCCAAATTTTAATTACTTGTTCTTCAGCCAACCTCTATAATAGAATCTAAATTATAAGAGATTTTGCATAAATAGATTGTTTTTTAACTTGAATTTAAAATGGATCTTTATATTTATTTATTGACGCAAATGTCAACTGTAAATTTGTCCAGGTGCTTTTCATTTCTCTTTGCCCGAAGATTCAAGCTTAAAAATTTGAGCTTGTTGTTCCCATTCTCTTTGAAGGAAACTAAAGTTCAGACATTAAAAATTCTATTATAATTCGTTATCTAAACAATACAAAACTAGGAATTGTATGTAAGATACTCTGAACACCTGGCTTTGATATTATGAAAAACTAAAGGATTTAAATAGGTTTTTTTTGCTGTTATTTTTATCAATGCGTACAAAATTTTTGCAAGTTCTGTTGTACAGAAACTTAAAAATTTTTCATGTTTAGAATTTTAAAAGTTTAACAGGTTTTAAATTTTGAACCTTTTTTTTTTTATAAATTTTTGACACAAACGAAATAATTCCTTTAAAAAAAACTTAGAAGTATTAATTTAAAATAAGAAAAACGAAACTGTAAATCATCCTCATTATTTTGATATATACTTTGAATTTAAATATAGATATATCATAGATATTTTTAGAGATACATTATAAAAAAACTTAATGCTACTTGAGAATTTTAAGGTAAAGAAAAAAAATGTGATTTTATCAAGCTACCCTTTTTCTTCCCAATTCGTTGAATTTCAAATTAATATTAAATCAAAAGTGAGTATACCATCTATATTACTTATGTGATGGAACTTAAAAAATGATTTAAATGAAAAATTTATAAAAATGCTTAGATCGTGAAAACTACATCAAAGAATTTATTTATTTCAAACCCAAAAAAAATTCAAGTCAAGTTTACTTACAAACTTTAACTGATAGTCCGTACGCTCTGGAGGTTTTAAATTCTTCCCAGTTTTTTACGATTGCTGCAGGGGAAGAACGGGGCAAGCCATAAAACTTCCTGTCAGAGTCCTTTGTGTCACCCCAACCCTCCCTAATTATCCTTCAAGATGTTAAGCCTTTAAAGGGGGAAAGGATTTCGGAAAAAGACGTCTCTAACACTTTCGAAGCTGTTACTTGAGGAGGAAAAAACACGTTTGGTGCATTTTTGGTGAGTCCCCGGTCTTACGGGAAAAAACGTGTGGTGCGTTTTTGAAGCATCTCAGGATGGCAGAAAAAGACGTTTGGAACACTTAAAGGGTTAAATTACTTAAAAGTTTCATTCTATATTTTATTCTTTTTCTTAAGTCTCGCGAATTTAATTCGTCAATATCGGTAGTATCGGAGCAGCGATTTTCTATTAAAAACATTGCAGGAGTAAGAGGGATCAATTCCTGTGGATCTTCAGATATATAAGTTAAAGGTCTACTATTGATTAAAAATTCACAATCACAAATTACTGTAGACAATTCTTCATAGATCAATATTGATTTTCCAAAAGAACGTCTCAATAGTTCCTTCATAAGGCGAACCAACCTTTCCCACCAGCCTCCCCACCATGCGGCGTGGGTAGTATAAATTTCTAAACTATTTTTTGAGTTGATTTTTCTTTCGATATCTTATGCCAATCCAATTTCGCTAGGTCATTGAAAGCACCCCTTAAACTGGTTCCGTTATCACAGTAAATTATCCTGGGCCTCCTGCGCCTGGCAATGAAACGCCTAAGGGCTAGCAAAAAGGCATTAGAAGGCAGAGCGTTTACTAATTCAAGATGGAGAGCGCGATAGACTGCACAGGTAAATAATGCAATCCATACCTTTTAGCCAGTTTTTAAAAACAAAGGTTCAGCTAAATCAATTCCTACAACTTCAAATATAGCGCAATCAGTCACTCGGTCTGGTGGTAAAGGTGATGGTCCGCTTGACAATGATTTCACTTTAAAACGAGCACATATAACACACTTCTTTAAAATATTCTTAATAGTTTTTCTAGATATGATAATCCAGAACCTAACTCTAATTAACGAATGCATTATTTGGATTCCAACATGACAGTTTTTTTTTGTGTATAGATCTAATCAAAAGTTTTGTAAATTCACATTTATCAGGTAACAATATAGGATACAAAAAAGAACTTTCATCAATTCTTTCAGTTATTATCATTATCAATAAAGGTAACAAATTTTAAGGATTCAACATCAGGTAAATAATATGTCTGAGTTAAGCGAATCAGTTGTTTCTCAGAACTTTCAATTTCAGCAACAGAAAGTTCATGTTCCTTACATTTGTTATAGTCTTTTCGACAATTATTTACAAATCTTAAAACCCATTTAAAATCTTAAATTTTATCATAATCAGACACATTACATATAAGCAAGGGGGATGCATCGTTCGCTAGATCAACACATTCGGTTTTCTTTTTCTCCACGCCCACTTCTTCAAAATCGCAATCGATTTCACCATGTGGTCAATATTCCGAATTTTGTTTCAACCAGGAAGGCCCCTCTCGCCATCTAGAAATAAGCATTTGTCTTGGAGAACAACCACGAAATAGTAAATCCGCGATATTCATGTTTCCTGGGACATACTTCCATGATTGAATTTGAGTCAGTTGTCTAATTTCCTTTATCCTATTGGCTACAAAAACTGACCAATTTCTATATTTCTTTATCCACTAAAGTGCTATTGAGGAATCGGTCCAAAGAGTATCAAGTCCGGCACATATTAAGAGCTTTCAAAATAGAATTTACAAGTCGAGCACCTATACAACAAACCATTAGTTCTAAACGTGGTATACTCAAAGGTTTCAGAGGAGAGACTCTAGACTTCGCTCGAACGAGAATTACGCTAACTCTAGAATCAACTATTGATCGAGCAAAGATGCAATCCGCATATGATTGCATCAACAAATACAAGCAATTCAGTTAAAATATCAATTTTCATACAACGTGGCACAGTTACATCTTTCAAAATCTGAATTTCACTATACCATTTCATAAATTTATTAACAACATTCTGAGGTAGTTCCTGATCCCATGAAATTTTCATTTTCCATAGTTCCTGTAATAGTAATTTGGGAAACAATGTAGACGGCGCCAACATCCTAATGGGATCAAAAACTTTTTGTACATTAGACAAAACCAATCATTTGGTTATTTTCGTTTCGCACGTTAATGTTTCGAAATTCGTGCAACATTTCAAAACATCATTATCCAAGTCCAAATTGATACCCAAAATAAAAGTTTCGCCTGAGTGTTTATCAACACTTCTACTTGCCACATTGCTCTCAAAAATACGTTAATTAAAACATCCTTTCGACATAATTAATTTAGTCTTCTCAATAAATATCTCTATTTCATCAACACTGAAAACACCAGCTACACAATTATCATAATAAAAAGAAGATTTTAACTTTTGTGCAACTTCCTTATATTCAGGGCTACAGTTTTCTAAAAGATGCATTCAATAAGTAAAGGCTGGAAGACACCCCAAACACAACTCGACAATGTCTGTAAACTAATTGTTTTTCATTGCATGGGAAATAAAATCTGAGATAATCTCTATCTTTCGGTGCTACAGATAGCATCAAAAAAGCCTTTCAATATGGACTACAATTCCGATTGGATAAATTCTAAAACGATCTAAAATCTCAGGTATTAGTTCAATAAAGTTTACGCCTTTACATAAACAGTCGTTCAAAGTTGGTTTCCCTTTTTCATGGGTATATGCGTCAAACATTGGACGAATTTTCGTTGTGGCATTATCTAATTTGATCACAGGTCTATGAGGTAAATGATGGCATTCATTGTTCAATTCTACTTCCGGCACACGTTCAATGATATTTAAATCTTCCCACTCCCTTAACACACTTCTATAATTATCAAAAAATTTATCGTTTCGTAATTTATTCATCACCCGTAAATGCCTTAACCACGTTAGTTCTTTGTTACTGGGAAAATTCTCAGAGTTACATTTGCACTTCATATCTTCCATCGGGAAGAATTTTCATTTTATTCTTAAAATCGGTTCAATCTCGTATATTCATTTAGAAAGGGATCAGTTATTCCTAAAACATATAGCTCTCATAATTCTTTAACACTAACATTCCTTACATGCAACGACGATGCCGTTAACATCTCGTTTTTAACGTTCCGAACTTAATTTTCCGATTACCGTCCATCCTAGTTTAGTTTCAATAGTTGTTAAGCCGAAATCTAATTCTATTAAATTCTCAGTTAATAATTTTTCTATATTATCAGCTCCAATCAAAAGTCCAATTTCAGTTTCTTTACAATTTGAATCCGATAAAATAATTTCTTTATTCTTTAACTCATTTAGAATACGCTTATCCTCAATCTTAGAAATAAGTCCACATATTTTCTTTTCCGATAGAGCTTCAAAACTACATACATAAGAGCGTTTTAAATCACTAACCTCAATAGAAAACACACCGTGATATTTAGGTTTCGTTTCATTCCCCCCGAACAGAGAATGAATTATAGTTTCCTCTCTCAAAGAGTGGCCTTCAAAATACTAGAAACACTTTCCCTGATATAGCTATTTTCACAAGCGGAATCCAATGAGAACTCGCACTTTCTTTTCTCGATCTTTGATCCGAATGAAAACGTAGAGAGTTTGAAAGTAAATACTTTCATTTCTGTTGCAGTTACTTGATAGAGAATTCTCAGTTTTTATGGAACATTTTTGATCATATTTTTTTATCTAATTTTGGACACATAATTTCAAAATGGGAATAATTGCATTTAGAACACTTAAAAATATGTTTAACATCACAATTTTTACTTAAATAACCAGATCTATTTAAACATACAAAACAAGCACCTTTTCTTAATAATAATTGTTTCTTAGCAATGAAAGACATTTTTCTGGCATTATAACATTTTTCACTAGGATGATATACATATATATATATTTCTCACAAAAAATACAGTTATTAACTTTCTTACCTGAAATGCATTCAGAGCTCACCAGGGCTGATGCAGTCATTAATTCAATTGTTTTAATTTTTTCGGTTGGGGGATCTCTTTTTCGGATAGTAGGGCCCAGGGCCGGATCTACGTATGGGCTTAATGGACTGCAGCCCAGGGCCCCCGGATTATGGCCCTGGGCTGCAGTCCATTAAACCCATACTTAGATATTGGGATAACGTTGAAGATAACAAACAGAAAGAGATACTTACAATCAAAATAGTAATAAAATAATAAACCAGTAAGAAATACATTTCAAAAATAAAATACTCGAAATACCGTTCCAAATTTATTTTTATTTTCGAGAGCAAAAGCACAATTTACTTTTGTTGTTCCGTCTTACCACTGAATACGTGCAAATTAATATTTAATAGACAGAGGCTCTATCATAGGATGGTGCCAATGAGCCTCGAGCACTTACACAAACGTAGTGACACTTTCTCTGTAACCATTTATTTTTGTGCAATAGGTGCAATCAGATTTTGGGCCCCAAACCGGAACTTATAAAGGAAAGAAAAACCGTAGCATAACATAGGCTTTGGGCACACTAGAATCTTAAGCCCCCCCCCCCCAATGCGGAGTTGCAGGTGTGTACGTTACGCCACAGAAGTAAACAAAAAAGGAACTAAGCCCAAAAAAACGGAGAAACACAACAACAAAATATTAATGAGGAAAATATGGAAGATCTCGATGACCAGCAGCCTTCTAAAAAATATATTGTTCAAACAGAGGACATCAGTACTGCCTCGACCGAAAAGTGTTTACAAAATGTTGGGTTTGAGTTTCAAAAATACGTTGACGTGTGTTAGTACGTTCTTCAAACGATGCCACAACTTTTCGATAGGATTGAGGTCAGGACTGTTTCCTTGCCAAGACAACAGCGATATTTAGTCAAGAAACAATGACGTCAAATAAAAGGGTAGATTGGACACTTAGAAAAAGATGTGAGTCGATAAAGTGGTCTTTCCTATGTTAAAATTGCAAGATAGGTGGGTGGTTCAGTAGCTACATCTGGAGACTAAAAGTTTTTTTTAAGGTATCAGGACACAAATTTAATGAAAAAAAGCAGGAAAAAGCTGAAACAATTGCACCACATCTGTTATTGACAGAAGTACACAAAAGTTAAGCATAAATCGTAAAATGCGAAAAACATGGAGTAAATATTCGTAAAATTATTCCAAATTTCTTGCGGATATTAATTGGGTGAAGAAGAAACATTGGGTTTATGCAAAACTTTTCAGTCGACTACGTCCTGCGCGAAACACCGGCGCATGTTGGAGCGCGGAGAAACCGATTCACGCAGCATAGGGAGTTCAGACAAGTTTCGTGCAACTGCTGTGCGAAGGAACGTCGTTAACCATCAAAAAAGGTGAATGATGGAACAAAGACGCCAATTGGATATGTTTACGAAAGGAAGAATGGTTGGAATGCTGGAATCCTCACGATCACAAAGCGAAGTGTCTCGAATTCTGAATGTGGACCAGTCTGTGATCTCAAGACTGTGGCAGAGGTTTCAAAGAACGGGAGATGTTACCCGACAACCAGTATCAAGTCAACCAAGAGTCACAACTCCTCGCCATCACCGATATCTGGTAATAAGTGCAGACGTCAGAGGGGCAGTACTGCCAGAGCACTAGGTTCGGCGCTCACAGTTGCCACAAGAATACGAATTTCGAGACAAACTGTTTACAGGAGACTCAATCATGCTGGCCTGTATGCCAGAAGACCAGCAGTTTGCATTCCCCTCACGTCTGCGTATAAACGCACTCGTTTGAACTGGAGTTTTAAACATCAACATTGGAGTGTGGGAGAGTGGACCAATGTGATGTTCAGTGACGAGTCCCGGATTAGTCTGAGTAGTGATTCTCGGGGGTAACGATATGGAGAGAACGTGGAACACGTTTTGATCCAAGAAACATAATGGAAAGACATCATTTTCCATCAAGGGGAGTAATGGTATGGACAGGCATCATGATGGACGGCCGCACAGACCTCCATTTTTTTGACACGGGGTCTGTGACTGCTCAAAGATACAGAGACGAAGTTCTTGAGCCTTATGTTCGCTTGTTTCGAGGTGCTGTCGGTCCTGACTTCATATTCATGGATGATATTGCGCCATGTCACCGAGCGGTGCTGATTGATGACATCCTTGAAACGGAAAACATCCAGCGCATGTCGTGGCCTTCAAACTCCCCTGATTTAAATCCTATCGAGCATGTATGGGATATATTCGGGAGACAAATTTCAGCCTTTTCACACCCACCAAGCTCCGTTACAGTACTGAAGAGAGCTTTCCAAGAAGCTTGAAACCGTTTGAGCCCACAACTCATTCATCAGCTCATAGCAAGTATGGTAAATCGCTGTGCAGGGTGCCTGGCTGTCAGAGGGGACCCCATGCCTTATTAAACTGCAGCATCAGTATTTTATTTAATGATTTTTTTTTTCATTTTTTCTTTAAAGTGTGAATCCTTGCCATGCTCAGTTTTCTTTCAAACTGCTACTTTGGATAATAAAATTAATTATTATCATTCTTTTGATTTGCTTCCTTATTTTATAACCATTTTACACTCGCATATCACGTTTCCCTCCATTCTGATTTACAGTTCCTTCTTTATTCACATAATTATCAATTATGCTTAACTTTTGGACACCAGTGTATATATATATACACTGGTGTCCCCATTAGCTCCCATTTTCTTCGCAAGGAACATTCAAGTTTTATAGGTGTGCTTTTATGAACAAATTTTATCTTTTAATAATAGTTTTTTTTTTACTTTGGGGAGAGGGGCGGCATTTTTCATTTCTGTCTGGGTGGCATTTTTCATTTCTGTCTGGGCGGCAAAATTTGTAGAGCCGGCCCTGCTCACATGTCCTTCTTCTAATCAATATACAGCCATCAGTGCAGTGGCGTAATGTACATTCCTCAACTCTCGCATCATGCAGATGGGCCAGGATTCTAGGGTCCCATTGCCTGACTGACACCAAGTGTGGCTTGGGATTCCAAACCTGACTTTTGCCGGGGGCTCCTAATATTCTCCGTTCACCGCTGCATCTCTGACACCAAGACAGAAACAGCTTTGATCTAGGAACACAACACATCACCACTCGTCTCTCCTATGATCTCTAGCGTGACATCACTTAAGTCAGAGATGTCAATGATTTAGAGCTAATGGTATAAACGCTACTGGCTGGGAGCTATTTCTTTAACGATTGATTTGTTACAGTTTACTGGGTCACTCTGGTGCCAGAAAAAACTATAATTTCTGCTGTAGATGCACTACGTTCCCCAGCCATGGGGTGAATACTGGGATCTTCTCTGTCAGTGGTTACCCGTGCTTGATTTGGCTATAGTTTTCTTGAGGTAGGACCTTCTCTGTACCACTGCTGCCAAAAATCAAGCACACATTGGATGCATTCCTTCCACGTCTTTCTGTAATATCGGGGAAAGAAAATCCCCTTTTTTTTAGCTTTATTATACAACCTCGTATTCAAACTCAGCGAGCTGTTGATAATGGCTTTTTGGTCGTCTTAATGACTTTGTTAGACTAACATCCACTCTCTACGTCAAATCTCAACGATAAATAACACTCACGAAATTTATAGTGCGTATTTAAAGTACACTTGATTCAATTCCTATACGTGTTGCAACTAGCGCCACAGTTATGAACATAGCGAAAAATTAGAATCAAAGTTTTCTTTCAGATGTATAAACACGCCTACCAAATTTTGTTGACAAAGTATAAATCTTTCTTTGAGAAGGGATTTTTATTTCCTTCAGTGTATTTTACTAATGAAATCAAATGAAGTTTTATGCTAAAAGATATTTCTAGTTCAAAAAGCAAACAGCTTCAAATTAGTTGAATTTAGACCTTAATAGCAAGATAAAAGCTGTCCTGGCTGAAATCCGTGATACGAATGAGGAAAGAAAAATACCACAATACTAGAGGCGATTAGAAATAGATGAAAATATATGAAACTTCTCTCTAATGACCATGACTGGGACTACCATACTCCAGAGAATAAATGTTAATAGCAAATCATTGCAATAAGTTGAGTGTGAATATATATATACACTCAAGAGCCAAAACCTTATGACCAACCCTACATTTTGCAATGAACTCGCCTGGATGACGTGGAAGGCACGTGATCGGGTGGAAGTGGTATTTAACTGCTGCTGGAGAGTCTGAAGAATCATTCTTTCACTTACTTCTGTGTGTGATGGGAAAGGCTGTGGATATAAGCGACTTTGATAGAGGGCAGATTGTAATTGCTCGAAGGCTCCGGAGAAGTATTTCCGCAACTGCACGACTCGTGGGTTGTTCGCGATCTACAGTTGTTAGTACTTATGTAAAGTGGATGAATGACGGGGAAACCAGCAGTAGACGACATGGTGTTCGACGTCCACACTATATCAAAGAAAAAGGTCGTCGGAGACTGTCTCGCATTGTGAAGCAAAACCTGAGCCAGAGAGTGGGTCAGCTGACAGCCTAATACAATGCTGGGCCAAGTAGAAAAGTATCGGAGCACACTGTTCAGCGGACACCGTTGGATATGGGACTACGCAGCAAACGTCCCACTCGTGTGCCTTTGCTGACCAAGCGTCATCACCAACTGCGCCTGCGCTGGGCCTGGGAACATCGCGACTGGTCCATGGATCAGTGGGAGAGAGTTGCTGGTCAGATGAATCACGGTTTGTAATTCATCACACCGATGGCCGTGTCGGGATACGCCGTCTTCTATGCGAACAGTTGCTCCCTCAATGTACAATAGGTCATACACAGGCCAGTGGTGGCGGTATTATGCTTTGGGGGATGTTCTCTTGGGCGTCTCTGGGACCCGTGGTTGTGGTAGAGCAGACCATGAATGCTACAGGATATCTGAACATCACTGCGAACCAGTAGCACCTTTACATGGCCTCTGTTTTTCCAGCTGGAAATGGAATAATCCAACAGGACAACGCCCTGTGTCATAAGGCTAAAATTGTGTTGGAGTGGTTCCAGGAACATGATGCTGAATTGATGCCAGGAACATGATGTATGAAAGATGTGTCTCAATAATAAAGATTAGCAGTCACACTGGATTATACTTATTTAATTATCTACAAGAATTTTCAGAAACAAATGGACTGTTATTGGATAATTGTAGGGGACAGTCATTTGACAGCGCTGTCAATATATCCGGTCAATATAATGGTGTGCAAGCTCTTCTAAAAGAAAAAAAAATTCTAATTCTGTATCATGTGCTGCACATTCTCTTAGTCTGGTTGGTGCAGAATCAGTTAAGGTTGAAACTGAAATAGTGAACTTCTTTGGTTTAGAGAAAAACAAATATATGTTTTCTTTTCTGCTTCGACCTGTTGGTGGGAACTTCTAAATCGTGAAATTAAACTAAAATTTACTTTAAAAAGTGTAAGCCAGACCAGATAATCTTGTCACTACGATGCTGTTGAAGCCACAGAAGATAATTATGGTAATAACATGAATATTCTTAAAACATTTCGTGACAATGAAAATAAAAAAAATGATTTTCAAAAAAACGCAAAAATTTTTTTTAGTAAATTAACAAAATTCGAAACTGCCATTTTATTAATATTTTGGAAGAAATTTTTGAAAGATTTAATTCAGTAAACAAAAAATCACAAACTCCTGGTTAAGGAAATAAGTTAATTATGTCAATAAAAACATTTATGAGCAATGTACATGAATCAGATCAAAAACTAAAGGAATATGAAGACGCAGCCAAAAAATTAAGTCCTAGAGTAGAAACAATATATTGATGTGAACAAGTGACGGGTTACTTCAAAATTTGCAGATAAATCGACAAAAAAAGCTCTGTATGGGACAGAAAAATTTAAAAGTGACACGCTTATTGTTTCATTAGATAAGCTAACCCTTGATTTAAATAGAAGTCAAGTATATGCAGAATATAGTATTTAAATTTTTTATGGATTTGCAAGATCAAAGTAAGGAGAACGCCGACCTGGAGAGTGCACCCCCTGTTCTGATGACGTAGACCAACATTTAGTAAATGAAGATGCTCAACTCAAAACTTATGTAAAACAAAATGAGTTGTCCTCTACTTGTTAAATTTAATTTTTGAAAAGAAACTTGTTGACGTTTTTCTAAATTTGTTACCGTTTTAAAGATTTGTATAACGCTCCCTTTTACAAGAGAAGTTGAGCTTGCATTCTCTAACATGTCTTATATAGAAATATAGGACAACAATGACACAAATAATAGACTTATTATTTAACACTTCTTTCTATTAATACTGATCTCACTAAAGACTTAAAATGTGACGAGCAAATAAAATAATTTGCAATATAAAAGTGTAGAAAAGTTGTTGTTTTTTTTGTTAATTATGTAATTGTTTATAACGAATTTAAATTGCTTGAAATTTTTTCCCCATAAAAATTTTTTTTAGGAAATTGGCAAAATTTTTAATTATTTAGAGGGCCCCAGGTATTATTAGCCCAGGGCCCCCAAAGGTCACGGTCCGGTCTTGGTAGGGCCGAAACCACAGATTTAGCCAGTTGCATCATCTCTTCCCCTTGAACTTCCAGGCGAAGGAAAGTCATTAAATGAGCTAGAGTCCGCGATCCTTTGGCTTCTGTTTCATTAGTCCGTTTTCTTTCCCATGCGACCAGGACCTTTACCTCCTCGGGTAAACAGGATTCTACCAACGGTGTTAAGAAGTCACCATAGTCACCGTTCGATCAAGGCTCTCCAACGACCGTAATTTTCCTTCAAGTTCATCATACAAGGCGGGCAAATCCGTTTTCGTTCTTCCAGACCAGCTTTCTTCATAACTAAACTTAAAGGATATCGGAACGCTCTATACTGATAATGTTAAAAAGGGTTTTTTCAATGTACCTTTTCTAAAAACCTGTTGGGAATACAATCCCCAAATTTTATTTGCAAGTTAAGCATACATCTAATATTATACTGAAATGAGCTTTTTTTGAAATCTCCATTAGTTTTTCTTTAAAAATTTTTTATTTGATGTATAGTGAGAAAACAGTGTTTTTCGACAGAAAAAAAATTATAAAAAAAATGTATACAAAATTTTGCTAAAAGCTCACATTTCAGTATATACTAGAATATATGAAGAATATATCATGTGTAAGTTTTGTTGACATCAGATACATACTTTCTGAGAAAAGGTACATCGAACCTTCAAAAGTGACATTTTGAGAAAAACACATTTTTATAAAAAAAAGTTACCTTATCAAAACATTCCAGCTCCATATTCCAAATTTTCAGCATTTTTTAAATTTTCATCTTCCTGTTTCATTTTTTTAAGTCTTTTTACTTTTCTAGTCTCCTTAGTTTTCTGTAAATTGGCATATCTTACCCTTGTACTGCTCTTTTTGTCGAGGTGTTCCATGCAGCATGTCGCATAATATCCTCGCTCTATGTTAAGTTTTTTTTAAATATCCAGCTTTGTTGCATTCCCTTTATTAACAGTTCAAGTATGTAAATTTGTACGAGCAAGTCTTCACGGCCGCGCGCGAATCTCTCTTTTAACTGATCAATGGCTTTTGGATAATTTTCCGCCGTCGCGGGGAAACTCAACACTAATTGTTCTGCTTTCAATTTTGGTTCTACGGATTGCAATAAATATTGCATCTTGTCCTCAGGCGCGATGCTTTTATCATTATGAATTTTCTGAAACTGACTCCAGAAGGCCAAACAGTCTTTATAGCTTCGCCGCTGAACTTCTTCAATTCAATTTTCGGTAATTTAAAACTTCTCTTTTCAGTTTCGGTTGGAATAGCAGTTTCTTTGACTTTCAAATCTACTCGGGAACACATTTCGATATAGTGATCACAGTAGTTTTCTGCGTCTTCCATATCGACCAAATATTCTTGCTCGGCATCTTTCATTTCCAAGAGTTGTTCCGAAACTTGATTCTGACAAGTGTCGAGTCTTTGAAATTTGTTCATGATTTGAGTTTTCAGAATCGAAAGTAAATTCATATCAATGTCTTCTTTCCTCAATTCGGTTTCAATCTACTTCAGACTGTGAGAAAATGCTGTTCTCAGCCCTTTTCTTTGCGCTTTTAACGCAATCACATCCATTTTTATAGTTCGAAAATTTCAAGACTCAATAGTTCGTAATTAGGTTTCAGTTTCACTTCCAACAAACAGCCCGCTCCACGTTGGGCGCCACAAATTATGTTCGGAACAAATTTAATTCTTAAGTTCTATGGGCTGCATCTACCAGATGCTGGGCGTTGGTGGAAAGTGATTCAGTAATCAGTCAGTAAATTAAAGAAACTAACTTTATTCAGAACTGCCGAGCGAGCAAGCACACGTGATTGCTTCACTTGTTTTATATACAGAGCATAGTGACGTCACACAACCTCTTCATAGTTACAAAAACGTGGCGCCATGCAGCCACTCCTTCACACAAATCATTTTTATTCACAACAGGGAAGAATATTTTTAAGCTATCTCTCAACTTTTCTTTTTTTGTTATTTTTCTTAATCAAACTTTAGTGTCAGATTCTTACATTAGTATTTATTTATATTTTTGTATCAACAATACAGCAATTTCATAAACCAGAAATTGGTTATACAAACAAAATCTCTTAAATACGATTGTCAATATTTTTTACGTAAGTAAGCGATGCTTCAGCAGCAAAAAAATTTTTAAGTCTATATATATTAATATTTATCTCTTAGTAGTAACATAAGAGAAATTATTTATTCAACTTCTACTGATTCATTTTGAAATGCATGGGAATCAGTAAAGGAACATTAATTTTAGTAATTATTTTTTAATTTGTGAATTTTTTTTTCGAGATTTTTATTTTATTAATCTTTAATTGAAACATTTTTTCCATGTCCTTTAACAATTTTTGCTTTTAGTGCTAAAAGTGATAAATTTCGTTGAAAAAAAAAATTTTAATTTGGGGGAAAATTTTTCTTCTATGTATATGATAAAATTGAAAATAAAATATCGAGGTGGTGACAGCATCTTCAAAATAAAGATAGTTTATAATAAATAAATATATTATATTTTAAGTAAATTCATTTGTATTTGAATATGTAATGATTTCTTTCTTCAGAATAATTATTTATACCTGCGAAATATTTCTTTCTGCAGATTTCGTTTCTAACTACATTTGAAAATTATTTATCAAAACATCTGGGGATTTCAT
The DNA here is from genome assembly GCA_019973975.1 of Trichonephila clavata. Taxonomy (NCBI): domain Eukaryota; kingdom Metazoa; phylum Arthropoda; class Arachnida; order Araneae; family Nephilidae; genus Trichonephila; species Trichonephila clavata. The sequence goes on along the minus strand of BMAO01014431.1, from coordinate 91,737 downwards.
TGGAGTACAAAGGCAGATTTTAAAATTTCTGTGTGCCTCACAGAAGTATACTAATTTTGCAGGGAGCTTGGATGAATATATATATATATATATATATATATATATATATATTTGATCCACTATTTATTTATATATATTGTTTTAAGTCTTAAAAAATACAAAATAATTTGAAATTAAGAACAAAATTACCTGCTATTTGCGAAACGAGTAAAATTGCAAGAGAAGGAATTGCCCATTTCAGTATGCCAATTTCTTCGAAAAAGAGTCTATTGATGGTGGGGATCACGAGCGTTTATCTTAACTTATAGTCACTTGAGACTAAAATAAAACATCTCATGAGGCTCTCTATCTACCAAGAACTCTAATTACCATTGTCCTCTTTTGGATTGCTGACACCGGACATCGTATGGGTGAAAGGAATGTCCGTTGTCTCCCCACTCTGGACGGGGGAGAAAGTTACTAGTGAAACATATTAAATTTCTTGATTTAACATGTACTCCCACCTCGAAACCTTCAAGTTTCAACCGAAAAGGGGAAAAAAAGCATGGCACATACAGAGTACAAAATAAGGAAACAAGATTTGGAGAGAGGGTCGGCATTTTCCATTTTTGTCCGGGGCGGCGAAACTACTAAAACCGGCCCTGACTACGATACATCCAAAACCTCTTTGATTCTATGCCGAGGCGTGTGGCAGCGGTTATAGCCAACAATTGCGGCTACAATAACTACTGATTTTTTCATCATCCACACCAGGGTCGTTTTTACCCCCACCGGGGCCCTAGGCACTTTAAATTGTTACTCCTCCACACCCCACAATACCCCTCTCCTTCAGTTTTTACCTTGCCAGTTTTGGTTCACGCGTGAGGGATTATTTTCCCTTCACTCAAACTCTTTTATTTGTTTTTGCTCTATGAAAAGTATTTCCATTATCCACCACCTAAGGACACGCCATGTCCTGGACTGGCAACCAAGAGCGGCATGTTTTTGTCCCTCTTGTTCATTTCTTACCTTACGGCCTCACAAACCCACCCCCTTTTTAAAAGCTTTTATTTAACTTACAATGTATGTATGTTTGTATGTAATTTGTTCGGGTGGAATCTTGCAACTCAATTTTGAAGCTGATATCTTCATCCTATTGAGCTAAAATTTTGTATACATGTTTAGTTTGGGTGACAATGCATGTTTTGACCATTTATATTCCGATATTGCAATTAATTAAAAAGATATTAATTAAAAACGTTAAACTAGTTTTGGGCGCCAACTTCAATATGTCAGTATTGTTGTAATAATGTTATTGTTACAACAATGACAAAAGTTGGCGTCGAAAATTGGTTTTCAGCCAAACTGGAATTTCATAACGTTGCGCTAATGACTGTATTAATTATAACTTTGTCTAAAAAATAATTACATTTCTACGACGTAAAAAATATAATTTCTGCAACTTATGCAATTTGCTTAGAAATTTCTATCTATTTTCTTCGATTTAAATTCAAAACAAAAAAAAGTAGAGCTATTTTTCAAGTAGATTGGTACATTGTATACCTTTCTGAACGCTGCAAAGTTAAACTGTAGAAATTGTAGAAATTCTTTAAAAAATTTATCTAACTTTAATCTATGAAACTCAGACAAAAAATAATTACAGAATCGGAAAGATCATTTATTTCGTCCCGATAAGGTATAATGTTTTTTTACGAAATAATAATATTTGTATTTCTTACGATTTTTTTTAAATAATTCTAAATCGATGCATTTTTATGAAAATAATGTCTAAATCGTTGCGCATGAAATTTTTTTTTGTTTAAATGAATCGACATTCCTTACTAAAACAGCTCATGCTTTGCTTTTTTAGAATTAGTCATTTAAAAAATAAAATGCCGAAAACTTTTTTTTACGATTTTTCAAGAAATACTCAAAATTTTAATTAAATATTTAATAACTTCGTCATAAATGAAGAAAATCTCATGAATTTTTTTTTCGTGTGTAGGACAATATTACCCAAGATCTGTACGAAGATTGAAAAAATTGCTTAAAAATTACGGATTTAAAAAAAAAATGTGTTTTTAGTCTAGTACCCTTTTTGGGAGAATTCATTTAGCTAACTGTTCGAAAATAACCGGCAAACACCTAGCATTGAATGAGATGAACATACTAAGAAACCTGTCCAGTGATAACTAAAAAGTAAAAATAAATTTAAAGTAAAAAAGCTTTTTTAAAACAAGCTTTTATTTAAACGCGCTAAAAAGAATAAAATAAATTTTTCTTTAAAACTTTTTTTACTATCAACTTTTTCCGTCATTACACAATTTATATGATATAAAAGCTTGTCGCGAGATTTACCTCTGCAGATAAACAAGTAAATTAAATAACTTGATTGGATTGATTTTAATTTTTTAAAATTTCAAACTAAGTAAATAAGAGTACTTTAATCTCGCGACGAGCTTTTATATCATATAAATTGTGTAATGACGGAAAAAGTTGATAGTAAAAAAAATTTCAAAGAAAAATTTATTTTATTCTTTTTAGCGCGTTTAAATAAAAGCTTGTTTTAAAAAAGCTTTTTTACTTTTAATTTAATTGTAAATTAGTACAGTAAATTTTTTAATAAAATCGCTTGCAATCATAATACAGTGGTGGCCCAAATTGTGGACACCTTTTAAAATTGTTATGTTTTTTTTAAGTTTGTATGCTTATAGAAAATGTTGCATTGCACAAAATGCCAAGTATTTTATATCATTTTAAAGATAATTCAATATTGAATTAACTAAAAAAAATTCACAAATATTTGCAATGCAAAAAAAGTTATTTCTCAATAAATGTTGATATACAATAAATATATATATATATATATACGAATTATTGCAGTGAGTTATCAGTGCTTAGTGGGGTAGCCTTTATTTTTTATTACAGCTTCCTATGAATATTTCATTGAGCTGAAAATAGCTTTAAGCTCCCTCTTTGTTATTACATGATGCCAGGAAACAATTACATTCTCAATTAGTTCCTTTTTATTTCATGGGTACCTCATTCGGACAAGAGTCTTCAAACGGTGCCACAACTTTTTGATAGGATTGAGATCAACACTGCTTCCTGACCAGGACAACTCAAATGGTCTTAGAACGATACCAGTCTTTCAATATTTTTACTGTGATGCAAGGAGCAGAATCTTACTGAAAAATAAATGAAGCATTGCTAGTAAATAGAACCCTGATGGAAGGAAGAACTTTGGATCCTAGAATGGGTTACAATGTGTTTTCTGACACTCAGTGTCCCATCAATGATATGAAGACGACCGATACCATCTACTTATATGCATGACCAAATCATAAAAATATGTGGGTACTTCACAGTGCTAAACCCTGGATGCACTCAGGGTTTAGCATTTCTCCTATTCTACGTCTTACATATTTTCGGCCATCACTACCGAATAGCGATTTCTTAGTTTAATCCCTCCATATAATTTGTGACAACTAATCATTTGTCCAATTAATCTGTTCTTTTGAACACTGTAGTCTTTTTTAGAGCTGCTGTTAATTGAGATAATGCTTTTTTCGTGGAATTTTACTTCTTAGTCTAACACCTGCTAATCTTCTCCTGGTAGTTTTTGAACTGACAGAAACACCAGCACCATTCAAATCTACTTTGACGGTCGTTGATGTCATTCTTCTGTATTGGACACACAATATCTTTGTACATTGGTATCCAAAAGTTAAGCATAATTGATAATTATGTGAATAAAGAAGGAACTGTAAATCAGAATGGAGGGAAACGTGATATGCGAGTGTAAAATCTTTATAAAATAAGGAAGCAAATCAAAAGAATGATAATAATTAATTTTATTATCCAAAGTAGCAGTTTCAAAGAAAACTGAGCATGGCAAGGATTCACACTTTAAAGAAAAAATGAAAAAAAACATTAAATAAAATACTGATGCTGCAGTTTAATAAGGCGTGGGGTCACCTCTGACAGCCAGGCACCCTGCACAGCGATTTACCATACTTGCTATGAGATGATGAATGAGTTGTGGGCTCAAACGGTTCCAAGCTTCTTGGGGAGCTCTCTTCAGTTCTGTAACGGAGCTTGGTGGGTGTGAAAAGGCTGAAATTTGTCTCCCGAATATATCCCATACATGCTCGATAGGATTTAAATCAGGGGAGTTCGAAGGCCACGACATGCGCTGGATGTTTTCCGTTTCAAGGATGTCATCAATCAGCACCGCTCGGTGACATGGCGCATTATCATCCATGAATATGAAGTCAGGACCGACAGCACCTCGAAACAAGCGAACATAAGGCTCAAGAACTTCGTCTCTGTATCTTTGAGCAGTCACAGACCCCGTGTCAAAAAAATGGAGGTCTGTGCGGCCGTCCATCATGATGCCTGTCCACACCATTACTCCCCTTGGTGAAAAATGATGTCTTTCCGTTATGTTTCTTGGTTCAAAACGTGTTCCACGTTTTCTCCACATCGTTACCCGCCTAGAATCACTACTCAGACTTAACCGGGACTCATCACTGAACATCACATTGGTCCACTCTCCCACACTCCAATGTTGATGTTTAAAACTCCAGTTCAAACGAGCGCGTTTATACGCAGACGTGAGGGGAATGCAAACTGCTGGTCTTCTGGCATACAGGCCAGCATGATTGAGTCTCCTGTAAACAGTTTGTCTCGAAATTCGTATTCTTGTGGCGACTGTGAGCGCCGAACCTAGTGCTCTGGCAGTACTGTCCTTCTGACGTAACGCACTTATTACCAGATATCGGTGATGGCGAGGAGTTGTGACTCTTGGTTGACTTGATACTGGTTGTCGGGTAACATCTCCCGTTCTTTGAAACCTCTGCCACAGTCTTGAGATCACAGACTGGTCCACATTCAGAATTCGAGACACTTCGCTTTGTGATCGTGAGGATTCCAGCATTCCAACCATTCTTCCTTTCGTAAACATATCCAATTGGCGTCTTTGTTCCATCATTCACCTTGTTTGATGGTTAACGACGTTCCTTCGCACAGCAGTTGCACGAAACTTGTCTGAACTCCCTATGCTGCGTGAATCGGTTTCTCCGCGCTCCAACATGCGCCGGTGTTTCGCGCAGGACGTAATCGACTGAAAAGTTTTGCATAAACCCAATGTTTCTTCTTCACCCAATTAATATCCGCAAGAAATTTGGAATAATTTTACGAATATTTACTCCATGTTTTTCGCATTTTACGATTTATGCTTACCTTTTGTGTACTTCTCTCAATAACAGATGTGGTGCAATTGTTTCAGCTTTTTCCTGCTTTTTTTCATTAAATTTGTGTCCTGATACCTTAAAAAAAACTTTCAGTCTCCAGATGTAGCTACTGAACCACCCACCTAGCTTGCAATTTTAACATAGGAAAGACCACATTATCGACTCACATCTTTTTCTAAGTGTCCAATCTACCCTTTTATTTGACGTCATTGTTTCTTGACTAAATATCGCTGTTGTCTTGGCTAGGAAACAGTCCTGACTTCAATCCTATCGAAAAGTTGTGGCATCGTTTGAAGACTCTTTTCCGAATGAGGTACCTATGAAATAAAAAAGAAATAATTGAGCATGTAACTGTTTCCTAGTATCATGTAACAACAAAGGGGGAGCTTAAAACTATTTTCAGCTCAATGAAACATCGATGTGAAGCTGTAATAAAAAATAAAGGCTACCCCACTAAGCACTGATAACTCACTGCAATCTTTCGTATATTTATTGTATATCGATAGTTATTGCGAAATAACTTTTTTTGCGTTGCAAATATTTGAATTTTGTTTTTGTATTAAATTCAGTATTGAATTATCTTTAAATTGATATATAAAATACTTGGCATTTTGTGCAATGCGGCAATGCAACATTTTCTATAAGCATACAAACTTAAAAAACATAACAATTTTAAAAAGCGTCCACAATTTTGGCCACCACTGTATAGAGTACACGTTATTGAATGAAATATTTCAACTTGTGTTTATTCTCATCCTTTTCTTCGCTTATCGTTTTACTATGTCTTACTTTTAGACATCCTTAATTTTTGTTGAGTCACTGCCATTGTACTTGTACAACAAAGGTTTTCTCCGAGTTTTGATCATTACAAAATCGTTAATGGCATCATTGTAATCAATATCTATTGTGATATTATTTTGAGTCCATAGCTATATCCAACTGTTAACCATTTTTTTCCATAGTTGATCTCATTTGTCTTTACTCTCTTAAGAGCAGAAATGCTTCGCTCATAATTTGTTAGGCGGTGGTACATGCACCGTAATTTAATTTGTTTCTCTTTTTTCTCGCCCTAGGCATGGGCCTAAACGTGCCTAATCCACACGTCACAAGAGGCTGTAATTTGAATCTTTGTACAACATGTTATCTGCCAAATAAATTTCGCTGTGACATCTTTGGTCCTTTTTGGCGTTGCATTTTGTGTGGCAAGCAGTATGTGTGTGTGTGTGTATTTTGTAATTTTTGATCACGTGATCCCTTCGGTAAATGAAAGATTTACCTCATTATCTGAGTGCTATTCAATATATTCCGCTTTCTGCATGAGTTTCACACTATTTCCATGTCAGTGTATTTTTTACGGCGCACTAAGAAGCTGCAAGAGGGCTATTGGTGATGTACCTTGTAATTTTGGATCATGGTCAAATGACGAAGACGAGCTGAAAGCCCCATTTTCCTGACTTGCACACCACAACAACGGAAGAAAATTTTAGCCTCGACAGATTTAACGTGCATCTGCCCCCTACACGTGGGTGCTCAGCGGTACTAGGCTCGAACTCATGACACTTCAGTCCATGACGCCACATATTAAGTTACAGGTACAGGAAGTATTGGGAAAATATAGAGACATATCTTTAATGAAAGAATTTCCTTAGAAAATATTTTTCCAGGTAAGAAACAACCAATTGCGACATTATAAATTATAGTAAAAAATTATCTCATCCCCCCAGGGCCAGACCGTGACCTTTGGGGGCCCCCTAAATAATTAAAAATTTTGTCTTTTTCCTAAAAAATTATTGTGCGGAAAAATTTAAAAAAAACGAAACTTAAAGTTTTTTTTCCCCAAACAATTTAAATAGTTATAAGTAATAACATAATTTACAAAAAAAAAAAACTTTTCTACACTTTTATGCTGTATATTCTTTTATTTGATCATCACGTTTTAAGTCTTTGGTGAGATCAATAAAAAAAAAAAAGTGATTAATAATTAAGCCTAGTATTTGTCATTGTTGTCCTATATTTGTTTTCTATGTAGGGCATTTTAAAGAACGTATGCTCTGCTTCACAACTAGTAATACGGATCGTTAGAAAAAATTTTAAAATGGTATACAAATTTAGAAAAACCTGAACTAGTTTCCTTTCAAAAATTAAATTGAATATATCACTACAAGTATAGGACTCTAGCTCAGTTTTAGATAAGTTTTTAATTGAACACCTTCATTTACTAAATGTTGGTCTACATCATCTGAATAGTAATCAGTAATAGCGCGTACACTCTCCAGGTTGACGTTCTCCTTACTTTGATCTTGCAAATTCATCCAAAATTTTTAATTTCTTACGATATATTCTGCATATATATATATTTGACTTCTTCTATTTAAATCAAGGATTGCCTTATCTAACGCTACAATAATCGTGTCTCTTTTAAATTTTTCTGTCCCATGCACAGCTTTTTCTGTGATTTTATCTGCAAATTTTGATTAACGATTTTGGTCGTAGTTCTCGCAGTTCAATATATTCACGAATGAATGTGTCGAACTCTGCTAGCAGTTTCAAGATACCCATAAAATTACCATTATGAGGAGAACCAAAAACTTCCTCGGTACCTCTAAATCAGTGATACTCAACCTGTGGCCCATGGGCGGCATGTAGCCCACCGGACCATTCTGAGTGGCCCGGTCTAGGTTCTTTGAAATAACAAATTCAATTATTTAGGAACAATGTATTAAAAATTTAGCGAGTTATATCAATCAAGCAATCAAATCTATAAATTTTGCTATCGATGTCGTGCTGTTACAAATTGTGAAATAATTTTTTTTCTTTTTATAATTGTAATGGTTAGTGATAATAAATAACAATGCCATAGCGACCATTTTATAGGTGTAACTAATTTTTAACTAACCCTCATGTCTAAAAAATATTTGCTGTTTCAAGACGATTAAGATCTTGACTATTTCGTAGGGGAAAAAAAACATGGATCAACAATTTGCTTGATTTGTCATGAAAATGTTATATATAAAAAATATAATTTTGCTCGTCACACTGAACAACTAAACACAAATCTTTCAATGGCTCTTATTCTTAAAGATTCATTTAAAGAAGAGATAAATTGGTTTTCTTTAAAAAAAAAAAAACTCTGAAACAGCAATAAATATTTTGCAGGTGGTAATGTCACAAAAACGCAGAGGTAACAAAAGGCATCCCATAAAATTTAATACATTATATATATTGAAAAACATATGAAACTGTTAATGATACACTTAAGAATTATAACAGAAATTGTTAGTGTTTCTTAAATGCTGTCGATGAAATCAGTTATTTGTTCAGATATTTATTTTATAAAATCAAAAAATATTTGTATAAATTTGAAACAAAAATGCGCAATAAGAACAGACAGTTTATAAAAATAATACTGATTTCAGTCTGTAGTTCAATAAAAACTCTTTGCTTCCATCCTGCGTTTGATAAATTAATATCTGAAATAAAAATATGTAAGGCTTTGTCAAAAGAAAAAAAATCAAACTATCCAAGTATTTGGCAGCTTTGTTTTTATGACAGTAGAATGCAAACAATGGGCTTGGGATCACTGATTAACGGAAATTGAAAAATTCCCCCGTAACTGGGTAAAAAGTAAATGAAACCTATATTTTGTGAGTTTTGTTTGATAGAGTTTGGTATAGTTTTAAAATAAGATCCAAAATTATGAAATTTTATATTTTGACAAATTTTTCACATTTTAAATGTCCTTGATCTTGTAGCTTCCCCCTCTCTATTAATCCTCATGTTGCGGCCTGCTTAAAATACATGTCAGATGTATGTGGTCCGGCGTAAAAAAAGGTGTGTATCCCTGCTCTAAGTGCTAAGCATCTTGTAGCCAAATACTTTATACCGCAATAACACGTTTGAGGACATAGTGGTAATATTTTGTATCCTTTCTTAGTTGTTCCTGTAATTGTTTATCTAAAAAAGACTTATTTTCGTTTCGTGTCAACCAAACTAACATTGAATTTATACGTTCAAAAGAATTTTCATGATTTTCTAAAAAACTTGTTACTTGTTTCCAATCAGAAAAGCCAGTTGTGTATTAAAAATTTGTTTCAGAAAAAAGTTTGCAAGTCAAACAAAAAACACTACCAATACTAGTTGAATAACAAAGCCAAAATCTTCCCAACACTTGGCCCTTTTTAAGTTTTTTAGTGAAATGATTATTAGAACATGATCTCTTTTGTTCTTTTTATTCTCTTAGCGAAACAGAATATATATTGTTTGGATCTTTATTTTGAAAATAACTCATTTCATGTGAAGGGATATAATCAATAAAAATTACTAAGAGATTTAGATCACGAACCTACATAAATAATCCTAATCTTCCTACTCCTGTCTTCATACTTAAATAATATAGAAATGTGTATTTGCTCTTACTTTTTACTTAAAACCAGTAAACAGGCACCCAAGTATATTTTAATTTCAGGTATTATGCATAGGACACAGCACCAAATCTCAGTATAGTATTGTAACTTAGAATTATTATTACACAAAAATAAATGGCTTCAGAAATAGTGCCACTATGTTTGTATAAATGCTCTATGCTCATTGGCGCCGTTCTATGATAGAGACTCTATGATAGAGTGGCCCCGTGTACAAAAGAGTGTAATTAATAGACTATATTAATAATAGAGCGTAATAGATTGTATTAATTATAATTGTTAATAGACTGTAATTAATAGAGTGTAATTAATAGACACTCTATTAATTACACAGAGCTACGAAATTAAAGTTTTGGAGAAGTACAAAAGAAGCTTTCAGTGGTTTTTATATTATTTAGTGTGTTGATTTCGAAAATGACCTACATTTTCCCCATCACATCAGGATTTTTTGTAAAATCGATATTTTTGCTAAAACCCTATTTGAAAAGGAATTCTCTCAAACAATTTACCCTAGGCAATTTGGCCAACAGTGGTTTTTATCCAGTTAAATCTATGTAAATATTTTTTCTTGATGAAGCCAATTATTTTCTCAGCAATTAGATGAATAGTGAGTGAATATTAACGTCGCACTGTTCAGCTATATACACGAGAGAATTTAGCGATGGACCTCGTAATTTTGAACCATGATCAAGTGACAAGGACGAGACCTGAGCTGGCACCCCCTCTCCTAACTATCACACCACACATACTGGAGAACGTTTGAGCTCTCGACAGATTTAACATGCATAGCACCCCTACACGAAGGGTCTTCAGCGGCACTAGTCTCGAAATCATGACATGCCTGCCAGGGGAGTGCGGTACCTTGGCCACTAGCAATTAGATGAAAACCATTGTTTCTAGACCTCACAAGTCTAGTCTCTGATCATGCGAAAAACAAGAAATACCCTTGAGGTTTAAACATTTTACAGCCAATTATGGTGTAGTTTCTAAAAGAAAATCTCCAGCATACTATTTTAATTTGTTTTTATTAAAGTATTTACAAAAATATATAAACGATTTTCGAAATTAATAATTATTAATTTCCGCGTATTCGGTGGTAGGGCGGAAGAACAAAAGTAAATTGCTCTTGCTCTCTAAAATAAATTTGATATGGTATTTCGGGTATTTTATTTTTGATTTGTGTATATTTTTACTGGTTTATTATTGTATCACTATTTTGATTGTAAGCACCTTTTCTGTTTGTTATCTTCAATGCGTAACGGGGCCCCCTAGAACCCGGGGGCCCTGGGCTGCAGCCCATTTAGCCCATACGTAGATCCGGCCTTGCCCCCCCCCCCTCCTCCAAATTTTGCTCTAGCACTAAGAATTTTTTTTAAAAATCTTATCTGGTTCTGTTGCTACTAATGAAAAAATTTCAGTAAATTAAAAATTATTAAAATTACTTGAGAAATAATATGACACAAGGCGTTCAAAGTTGGCTATCATCTCTATGGAATCCGAAATCCCCCAAAAAATTGATTTCACTGAAATTATTGACAAATTTGTTTCTCAGAAAGCCAAAAACGTTTTTTTATAGTTAACTATTGGGTAGTTTTTGTAGAAAAACTGATTTATATACTTTCGTTTCACGAGATTTATGCTTTGTACTTTTTTTTATTAGATAACTTATGAGTAAATACTGTTGTTTCGCATTTCTAGTTATAAAATGACTATTTTTATTTCAAAGGTAATATTTTTGTTTGCTTTATAATTTTGTTAAAAAGTTTTGTCATTGTTATAACCTATTAGCTGGCCAAAAAATAAAGTTTTGCACTTCAAATTAATTTGCATTTTTATTAATGTTTAACTTTTACTCTTATACAAATACATGAGTGCATAACGTTAAATATTAGTCAAAATCTGAACATTCTCTGCAGGGGCGGCACATTAGGTCTCTGCACGCGGGCGGCCGACACCCTAGGATCGGCCCTGATTATATGCTTCAGGGCTAATAAAAAGAGGGTTGAAATGACCTGAAAGAAAATCGTACATTTTTGAAGAAATAAGTAGCCAGAAGTTCTAAATCGGAAATTCCATCTTTTGCATTTAATTCCTTTAAAATAGAAATGATAATTATGTTTTCATTTTTAAATTGTATTTCTTCGGGATTTAAGATATTAAACAGATATTTATAGAAAAAAAGGAAAATAACATCTTATTGTAATTGTTTTACAGAGAGGAGCGCTATAAAAATATCCAATTACAAAATTTTTGCTTTATTTTTATAAATTTTATCTCGCTGAGTAACATGAAATATAATCTTTATTGTTTTTGATTAAATTATATACATGTATATATATATACAGTGGACCCCAAAAGTGTTCGTACACTTGCAATTTCCTATAAAATTTAATGTTTTCGACTAATAAATATTAATATATTGTAATTGTAATTTTTTTATGATATCTGCAACTTGTTCTTAATAGAATGACATAATTATTTTTTTTAAAATGGTATAACCATATTTTTTAAAAATTAATAATAAAAAAGCTATTGAAAAATTACGCCACAAAAGTCTTCGTACACCTAACGGAAAAAAAAAATCTCAACTTAGCTTTAAATATAGTATTTCTTTCTTACTTTAGTACTTAGTAGGATATCTTTTAGTGTCCACAATAACTTTTAAATGTTCTGGTATAGATTCAATCATTTTTTTTTGTGGTAATTTCTGCATCGGTTTTTCTCCATGCTTCTGTTATTATTGTTTTTACTTCCCATTATGTGTTTATATATGTAATGTTTTCTTTTTTTTTTTAAGTAAAATTCTCACCAAATATGTTCTACTGGGCTAAATAAACTTATTGAGGAGGTTTTTTCAGAATTTTGAGGCAGTTCTTGAGACACCAGTGGCATACATTGAGCGAAGTGCGCTTGGTGTCATTATCTTGTTAAAAAATGAAGTGGTCTTCAATATCCAAATTTTGCGCGGATTATTTAAAATTCCTCTAAAATATTTAAATAGAGCTCATGATTCACATTACTATAAAAAAAAAACCAAATTACCTAATTTTAAATTCGATTTACACCCCCACGCAAGAACTTCTCCACCTCCATGCTGAAGCATGGAGGAGGCATCACTTTCCTGCACAAATTTGAAATTTATTAGAATTTTAAGTGTATTGTGTTCGTGGAATATTTTTACACTTTAAAGCTCATTACTTTTTAATATACATATTGCTTTGAATGAAAATTACGTTAATATATTTCTTCTACATATAATTATAGTAACATAATAATCTAATCAACTCAAATCAGCGGCGCCCATTGGATGGCCAAGGGCTACTGTCAGGGACGTCTTGAGGCCCCTACGCGAATGTAGGCCCCCCTATGACCCTTAAAAGTAGACAGTGCATAGCATACATTTTCAAATACCCGTACAAACAATAACCCAAAACAAATCAATGGACATGACTTCCAACCGCACGAACTGTGGCAGCCGCCTTTTGACTAAATGAGTAATGATGGTGTATTGTGTGTGTAGGGCTCATGGATGACGGTTACCACATGTAGCCTAGGATAGACTTTTTTAGAGAACACACCATGAAAAAATATTTGACCGTTAAATTTATTCGATATATATGATCGTATTAAGACTGAGTAGAGAACGAGATGAGGCCCCCACTGTGACAGAGGACCAGCCTTAAGACGCCCTTGGCTACTGTGCCTGTCTCACGCTTGAAATCCACAAATCTCAAGTAATCCCAAGTAGTGTGACGCCATCTTGCTCTCTATTTCTGATAATAATAATATTTGAAAATTATTATGTCTTGTTGTGCGTGGCAACAGTCTGTTTTGGTTACAAAAGAAAAATAAAGGAAAAGAACGAGAAAAATAACGCTGTTTTAAATGTTTATTTAATTTCTGTTTTTAGTGTTTAATTATTTAACAGTGCCCATCTCAGTTTTCGTGACCTTGAGCGCTGAGATGCAAGAACAGATGCCCCCGTCAGTTGGTCCGTCTGATGAGAAATCCCGTGTTTAGTTCCCATGCAAACAACTTTGTATTCATTTATCGACCCACTGAAGGGATGAAAAGTTGAGTCGACTTGGCCCAGCCCAGGGTTTGAAAAGCGGCAATGTGGCGTGGAAGCGCGATACGCTACCACTCGACTTCTAGAATCAAATCAAGTTCTTTAATTTTTGGAATCGAATTCTCTTTTTATACCAAGAATTTCATTTGATTAGTAGAATAACAAACAGTTATTATGTAAGTAGTAGGTTTATCATTAATATGAATAATATATATATATATATACAGTAGAACCGGTTTTTGTGCAATTTATTTTTATGTGGTATATGAATTTCAACTGCTTTGGCGCCACTGTAATGTTTTCCATCAATGTTCATAAATACACTTCAAGGCGCTGTGTTCATTTGTTATAAACAATCTCTCGACAGTGCACGTTCAGTTGCATTAGAGTTGCACGTTCAATTGCATTCATTGCTCTCAACGCACTAGATTGGAGACGAAACTTTCAACAACAGTGACATTATCAATAATTTGATAGATTGTGAAGACGGACAAGAAGTATCGGATTCTTTCAGAGCGGATAAAATATATGCTGGGATATAGCTTTCCAACAAATTGGAAAAGCATTTTCTTAAAATAGATACCAATTCCGGGAGTATGAAATTTCATAAAGAGCTTTAAACATGCATATCTGGTTCGTGACATTAACAGGCAACTGAACACACACACAATTGACCTGATAGCAAAAACTTATCTCTTACTTTGTTGTACGAAAAATTAAACTCATTGAAATTACATCTTCAAACGACGAAAGCGATTTTGAACCTATTCATGACAAGACGATGAGCACTTTAGATTACGATGAGTAGCAGTGAATTATGTATGTGCGTACATTTTGAAAACTTCTCCATGAGAAATTAAATGTTTTAAAAATTTTTTCCATGTGCAGTTCAATTATTTGTTTTGTTTGGAATTACTTTCTCATAAATTTCGTAAATATTCTAAGAGCGACTTTTTCTTATATGTGCGGTCCCTCCCCATCACATAAAAAACAATTTCTGTCGCATGACGCGACTATTTCATTGGTTATATGTAAGTTTTTATGAAATTTTCAAATATTTTCCTGTGCGTTTTTTTATGCGGTCCCTATCTACCACACAAAAACAGGTTCTACTATAGATATATATTACAAGTATACATTTTTTTAGAATTTTAAGAGAATCCAAATAAGAATACAACACAGTATAATATACACTGATCAAAAAAGTTAGGGGAGCAAGCAAAAAAATGAAGAAACTGTTGCACGATAGCCATGCATGGGTTTAATATGGAGAGTATGGATGTAACAAAGCTCAATACAGAAAAAGAAACAATAAAAAAACAATTGTATGGGAACTTTAATTCTCTAGAATGGTACAAAGAACATGACATTTGGTTATATGTAAATGACAAAACAAAAAAAAATACTGTTTAGAGCTGATACAAGATGTGGTGTGTGGTTTCTCCGAACTCCTAAGACTGCTGTACACTTGCTTAGCGATGAGGTTATCGGTGAGACTAGGGAATACTTTTCCACTATTCAAGGAGTTCAATCTCCACGTCCCGGACAGTAAACGAAGACTCTGATCTCGCTGAATGAGTCTCAAGCAAGCTGGATAAGATTTAGTTTAGAAGAACATGCTCGTCACTCCATACGCTGTATTGTTTCCGTTTCAAGAAAAATCTCCAAATGACGAGCTTTATGATTTCTGGCATTATCTTGCATTAAAAAAAAGAATCACCAATGGCAGCAGCGTAAGGTACGGCATGGGGTCTTATGACCTTGTATGCATATATTTGAGCCGTCGGATTGTCATTCCGTATGATATGTAGGACAGTACGTCCGCCTATGCTGATGCCAGTCCATATCATCAAACCACATATAGTCTGTGATGTGATCTTTCCAGAACGAATATTGGGTTATTTCGAGTACCTCTTTCTCACCATACCAAATCACGTCTGACGTCACTCTAAACTGTGTGAATCCGGGCTCGTCCGTAAACAGCATTTGACACCACTCACTTTGCATCCAATCTCGATGTTCAGCAGCCCACTTTGGGTTCCACGGTGTCTTGCCGTAAAAGAATATATGCATACAGACTACCCGCATGAAGCCCATTCTGCATTAATTGGTTTGAGACTCTCCGACCAGTTGCCAAAAGAAACTGCCTTTTGAGTCGCATTGGCTGTTCGGTCTCGACGAGCTGTTCAAAAGGTATATCGGTCATAATTTGCTGTGGTAACCTGAGGATGACCTTGTCCTGGCCAACGTCGAACATGCCGTGATTCTTCGAATCGATCCCAAAATTCTTACAATGATACTTCTTCCCACTCCAACAGCACCCGGTACAATTCTTTGTATTTGCCCGGATTCCAGTCTCCTGATAATACACCAAGCCATGGATTCTGGTAGATGACGTTTGTTGTGACATTTTCCAGTCCCATTTTCTCAAAAGAACAGTCTAAAGGTTGAATTTCACCACTGAGACAAGGGAAAACAACAGCTTCTTCAAAATCCCGATTTCTTCACTTATTTCCTTTTTCTGATTTTTGACACCATGTACGTTGATCTGCAGATGAAGTTTTCTTCTGTTTTTTGCTATAATTAAGACTATGAGTGTTTTGTGTTACGTTAGCTATCAGAAGAAATATTTGCGTAATTTCGTTAAATTCATGTGCTTCGCTAATCATTTTGAGCAGTGTAGAAACCAAAAAATCTTTAACAGATTTTGCTCTGTATATCGCTTCTATCAAAATGGCTTTATTTATTACTTTCTTATTTATAATTTTACACATGCAATTTTAAAAATAAATAACATTTTAGGAGATCTAGTAATTGACTGCATATGATAAAACATGAGTATATTGTACACATGTGTATATGTATAATAATTTGAAATATAATATTTTTCAGATTAATTATGAATATAATGAACTAATATTTTTAGATTAACAATGAAATAATCATAAGAATGAAAATAGTTAAATTATTTATACAAGAAGTATAATTGAAGCCTTGTTCAACTTTCTATACATGACAAGTGTTTCAAGAAATCCTTTAAAAATTCAATCTTATCACCTTAAGAATTTTAACGAAAACGAGGGTTATATATTACGTTAACACAGTGGCGTAACGTACACCCCCGCACTGCGAGGGGGCCCAAGGCTTCTAGGGGGTCCAAAGCTAGACTGACGCCATTAACGTAGAATTTCACAAAATTAGCTTTACATTTTTTTTAATCCAATTTTTAAGCGATTTTCAAATTGGCGATCTAGCATCATTCAAAATCAAAACTTTGATCGCTTTTTGATATCTTTGATCCAATAACCAAATAAAAAAACCTTTTAATTTGCCGTAATCCCCGCGACGAAAGAGATACTTTTCTTTAGTGGGTTTTCTCTTTTCAAACCTAAATTACTAACAGATAAAAAGAAAGTCAGAGGGAAAATTGGATAAAATGCTAGAAAGATAAAAAAAAATTCATCACTGTTTTTTTTAGTATACTTCACGTTAGCGGTAAGGAGAAAAAAAAATGACATGTTACTTTTTTTTTACTGAAGTAGCAAAGTAACTTATTGGCGTTTTTAGCTCCCCCCCCCTTCACATGTATTTCATTTTCATTTAGCGAACTCATAAATAACGCACATCTGTTATGCTTTTTTCATGAAAAATAGCATTGCAATACTTGAAAACGCATAGAGAGCATTTTAAATAGTTATCTGGTCTAGATTTATGATTTAGAAACCCATGTGCCCACAGAAATTTCCGTAGATTTATGAGTATTCCATCAAATAAAGCATAATGATAAATGTTTCACAAAATTGTTTTAAGAACGTATATATTTTTATATTCAATGCACTTCAATATAGGGAGTGTTCCTTCGCTGTTAAAACATTTTGATCTCACTTCTCTCTTGTAATATTAGAACTGCTTTTTGTAAGCGGAATTAATTATTCTGGTTCTTATACTGTTATTTTGTTAATAAGACAAGAAGAAACGCGGCCCTAAAAATGAGTGGAGTTAAAAAAACTTTGAGTGGTTCTCAAAAACGAAAAATTCGAAAGGAAAAGGAGTCTAATATTAATAGTAAGTATGCAAAATTGGATAACTTTTTAATATCCGCAAGTTCATCATCTTGTGCAAGTGCTAGTAGTAGTAATGCCAGGGAACTTGATGAACAAATCCTGGAAGTGAAAATTAATCCACAAGAAAAAAATACAGTTTCGGACACTTCAACTAATAAGAATAAATACTCTCTCTAAAGAAAAGGAGTCGGAAAATGAAAACGAAGAAACAAAATTGATTAGAAATGATTTTGCGCATTATGTAGGTACGCTCATAGATGCAGATTTAAGGGAATAAATTTTAAAATTGGGCCCATATCAACCAGAAGGTAATTTCCAAAAAGATGCCAAGGGAAGGAGCTTTTCATCATCTTATTATAGTTTCATATCCAAGGCAGGACAAAAGATCAAAAGGAAATGGCTGTGCTATTCAACACGACTTCAAGTTCCTTACTGTCAGGTATGTTGGCTTTTCGCTGATAGAACAAATATGTATTTTAAAGAAGCCTGGAGTAAAGGTGTGAATGACTCGCAAGGAATATCAACAACAACAACAAAAATTAAAGAGCATGAACATTCTATAATTCATATCCAAGATGTCGCACATATGACATCTGGAAACAAAATATAAAACGGTGAATTCATTAGTGAAATGCAATTTTAAAGAAGAAGTTAATAAGGTTAGCCAAATCTTACGAAGAATCATAGACGTTACAATGACTCTAGCGATGTGCAATCTTCCTTTTCGGGGACATCGAGAAACCCGAGATTCGACTCAAAGAGGAAATTTTTTTGAATATAATAGACCTCTTGGCTAAATATGACCCACTTCTCAATGTTCATTTGTCAGAAAAAAGAATTCAAAAATATCTTAGCCCAAAAATTCAAAATGAACTTATTGCTATTATAGGCTCTAGAATAAAAGAAAATATTGTTAAAAATATAAGGAAATGTTCTTTTTTCTCTATTATTCTGGACACGACACAGGATATTTCACGAAAAAAAAGACCAATTAAGTATTATAATAAGGTATGTAACAACTGATGTTAATGATAATAATGAGCCAGATAATATCAGAATTAACGAAACGTTCTTAAGCTTTATTGAGGCGGCAAATCAGACTGCAAAAAGTTTGGAAAGTGATGTGTTAAATTTTCTAAATACGCTGGACATTAATTTTGCGAAGTGTCGAGGACAAGGATATGATGGGGCAGCCAACATGAGTGGAGCGTATGGGGGATTACAGAAATTAATTAAGGACAAACAACCAAGAGCAAATTACGTTCACTGTTCAACACACAACCTCAATTTTGTTCTAAACGATGCATGTAATAACGTGCCTCATGCAAGAGAATTTTATGACTTTTGTAAGAAAATTTACACATTTTTTGGGCTCAGCATTAAAAGGTGGAGTGATCTGAAAATTGTGCAGAATAACGAGAACATTCAGCAGACTATTAAATCATTATGCATGACAAGGTGGTCAGCTCGATTTGACTCTGTAATATCAATTCGCTACAATTACATTTCGATTTAAAAGTACTTTCAAATATTTTACTAACCAGTACTAAGCAAGACGAGAAACAGGAAGCTTTAGCGATTAATAAACACATGGAAAAGTTTCAATTTGTTTTTTTGCTAATTTTCCAATGTCAAATTTTACAAAGCATAAATTTAACTTCAAAAGCATTACAATCACCAAAAATAGATTTGGAAAGCGCTAAGACCATGTTAAATTCTAGCTTAACGTCTATCGAGAATCTTCGTAACAATTTTGCTAATATAAAGGAAGAAGCTATTGGTTTGGCTAAAAAATGGGGTATCACCCCGGAGTTTGAAAAAAAGAGACATAGAAAAGTTAGGCATTTTTCGATGATTTCAATGCTGATGAAAAAGTGCAAGACAGAGAACGATTGTTTGAGGTGGATGTTTTTAAGGCCAATGTTGATGTTATTACTACTCAATTAAAAAATCGCTTTGAGAGTATGAATGTCATTTACAAATCATTCAGTTTTCTTTCTCCCAAAAATATTGTAAGCACTACAAATGATCTCTTATATAATGAAGCCAGTAATCTTCAACAAGTATATAGCCTCGACCTATCTAATGAATTTCCAAATCAAATTATGTCTCTAAAAGCAGTTTTTAGTAAAGATTTAATTAAGCTAAATTCGATAAAAGATTTAGGTAATTTTTTGATGATTCGAAATAAGTTTGCTGCGCCAAGTTTACCAGATGTATGTATTGCAATTTTATTGTTTTTGACTCTTCCAGTTACTTCTGCAATGGCGGAAAGGTCATTTTCAAAATTAAAATTAATAAAAAATTATATACGTTGTACGATGTCAGAAGAGAGGCTCTCCTATTTGTCTTTGAACAACAAGAAGCAAGAAAAATAGAATTGGATGAATTAATAACCGACTTTGCTAAGAAAAATGTGAGACGTCAATCACTTTTTTTTTATTGACTTCTTGAGTGTAGTTCTGTATATTAGCTAATGTGTGTCGCGAACAACCCAACGAATTAGTTACTTTTGTAGTTCAACCTGAGTGGTACTGCGAGCGCATTCTTTTTTGTGTGTCCATGCTTTCTTATTAGTAACAGTAGTTGTGTCTTTGACTTTTTGACAATTTATACTAGAATTTTATCGAACTTAAAGTCAAACTCATCCCGGGATTCATAAACGAAGAATTTGGTAAGTGATACCTTTTTTCTATCATAAGGATCTGAAATCGAAAATATTATTTTACAGTGTTTGTGTTTTTCTTAGTGTATCGTTTTTATTTAAGTTACCAGGTTATCAGTCGACTGTTGTTAGATTTTCCATTTTTTAAATACTATAAATGCTCTCTAATGTTAAACGTTATTTACTTTGTTTACTCAGACACAGGTTGATTTTATATTCAGTTATAAGTTTAATATTTAAATATTTTTACGTGATGTGTAAAGGTACATTATGTTATGGTTTTGCAATTCTTTGTGTGTGTATATATATATCCGACTTGGGGCCCAAGATCTGACCTTGCGGCGGGCCCAATTATTTTCCGTTACGCCACTGCGTTAACACGTAGGTCAGCACGCGCAGATGCGAATAATGATTCATGCTTAGACTACACAAAAACCGTCATGACCTTTGACTGTTTAATTAATGATGAATTACAGGCAGTGGATACTTGATGTTCGACAAAAAACTATGAAAACCAGATGAATAAATTAGAAACTACTTTTTAACTATCCTTTGGAATGACATTTTGACTCGTATTTATTAAAGAAATTTATATTTGTCTGGAGTAAAAATATGGATTTGGTAAAAGTTGTGAAATTGTTAAAATCGTTAAAATGAGAAACTACTTGATTATTTCAGGTTGTTTTTTTTTTTGAAAAAAATTCGTAATTTCGATGAGACAGAAATTAAAATAGCACGCAACAAAATATTGAAATTTTATGATGCAGATATTCATGGGGGAACTGAATTTTTGGAATGTCAACATTAAGTCATATCTGATCATTGCTAACGAAAAATTGAAGAAAAAACAAATTAATAAAAAAGGAAGATTAATATTATAAAAAAATATAACTATCTAAATGCAGTTGTAGATTAAGAGCAATTGTCAGATGAAGGGATTGTGATCAAAACACACACTCTGTCATATATGTATAAAGAAAGATTATTCACAGTGTTCCCAAATATTGAAGTACTAATGCGAATTTTCTTGGAGAGGATTAATAATGCAACTGGTGAGTGTTCATTTTCAAAATTCCAATTGATGAAAAACTAATTGACAAACTGTGATTCAATAACGTTTGAATAATTTAAATCTAAGCTTGATGAGTATAACTATACTGATTTTACAAATTTATAAAATGTAGAAAATGAAATTTCAAATAAAACCTCATTGTGTTATGGGATTGCTCTTTTTTTTAAAACTTTAAATGTATATACACCAGATAAGGCATATTTTTGCATAGAGGCCCAGGTCCTCGAGAAACCTTAAGACGCTCCAGGTTCTTAAGTAATCAGAAATAGACAAGAAATACATTTAAATCCCCATTGAAAAATACATCCTATTTTTATGAAATGTTTACGGATTAATAAATGAGTGTTGAAATGACTTTTTTATGAAGAAACAACAAATATGAATTCTTTAATGCAAACATGAAAAATTAGAATAAAGCGATTACGCCTATATTGGTACAAAAACTTTTTCACAAATATTGAAATTTTAATATCCAATATCATGATGCTTTGGCAAAAGGTTGTTCTTGACCTGAGATGGAAATATAAATATCTTCAACTGTTATTAGTTTTCGAAGGTATGGAAAATGTAACTTTGTGTAAAACATTAATTATAAAAAATCTTGATTGGAACAACAATACCGAACAATACCCTTCTCCATGCATAGGCATATTATTGGCTTTTTGTTATCTTAGTTATCTTGTTTCACACATGGCTGTTCTCTCTAGAAAGTATGCAAATCTCAGCATAAATACAATTGCATTCCTTTTTATAACATTCTTTGAACATTTGAAAATATAACATTTTGCCTTTGTTAAATATTCTAATAACAATCAATGGAAGCTATCCAATCGGCACTATAGAACATAAACAAATGTAAAAAGCAAAAAATGAGTTGAATTCTAGAAAGTTGCTGTAGAGGGAGGGGGGGGGGAATGCTTCATTCAAATAAAACAACACCCATGAATCAGGAATCAAAAAACAACGAAATACAATATGAAAAAAGTACAGGAATTTTTTTTAAACTTAATAGCAACGCGTTCTACGGTTTTCATCTCCTTATTTTTCGATCATTGTGAATATGAAATTATAAATAAATTTATAGAGGAGAAAATATAGAAACAGAAATCGATAGACAGAAATCTAGGGATAATGTGTAACAATAAATGGTTTAGGTGTAAAAGCATAAGACTAATTAGCGTAAATTTAACCCACAAAGCATAAAACTTGGCAGGTATGAATTTCTCCTTGAGACAGTTCGGTGCTTTTACGTCTGCCATTGCTAGGCATGATACTTGTACACAGAAAAGAAAGTCACCACCACACCCTCCTTAGAGAGGAAAATCATGTTTGGTAGTTCATATATGATAGTTTTGGGCAAAATAAATATGCATATTACCATTCTATTTCCCCATTGTTTAAAAAAATCGATACATCTAAATACAACAGTTAATTCACAAGTAATCCATTTGTGCTGTCATTGTTATTACTTACGCCACCTGATCCACAGTAATATCAGATCAAGGCCCACGAAATTTGCGGCAAGGTGCTAGATTTACGCCTGTCGTTAGCCTAGCTTTGAGCACTATGCAATTGACAGTGCGATTTGGTTCGGGGCCCCCTGGGGACGGGTCAGGGACCTCCCACCTCTCCTTCCCTTTCATCAACCTTAAGAGAGGACTTGCGGCTATTTAGAGTAATCCCCCCTGCCACAAAGGCTCTATACATTTACTAGCAACCATGCCTTCTCCAGGATTCGAGCCCAGGCCTAACGGCACAGCAGTCAGCGTCAGCAATCATTATACCGGATGGGCGGCTTCCATTTGTACAAATATGAATTCATTTTCTAATTCCCACAGTCTAATTTTTCAGGATATCTTATATTATGTGCACATTTCCATGTAAATGTTTCAAAAATAATGATGATAAAAACTGTTGATTTGAAGTGTAAAAAATTTGATTGAAAATACAGAAGAAAACTAAAAAGCCTTTTTAAAGCAATAACAGTACGTTTTAATTAAAGAACATAATTAAATAATTATTACATGAGCTTATAGCTAAAGTTATAAGCATACAATTAAAAAAATTTCAAAATATGTATATATAAGAAAACAACTGATATTAAACTTAAAGGTTCAAAAAAATAAACTAGAAAGCATAAAAACTAAGTCTAAAATGTATGCTATTTCTATAACTTAGAGAAGGAAATACTATTTAAATCTGTTGTAATGTGCTTCAAATACTTTTAAGTCAAGCATTTGTCAATTATTATAAGTATATTTTATTACATATACTAAATTCAATAAAACATCACGGTATATATTGAATAAAAATATCACACAAATAGAAATGAAACTGTAATTTTATTATCACTGCCACCCATGTGAAATGACCTGGTTCATACATACACACATATGGCAGATTTACATGACAAGAATAACGACAGAAAACTACAGGCCACTGAAGCTACAAGACTGCACAAACTAAAATTTTCATGACTTTGTACAAGGGCCGAATGAATGGTAATGCCCTCACAAAAAGATGGGGATAGATGATAAGCAGCCTTGTGTTTATGTCCATAACCTGAGACAATTAGTCATGACACAGAAGTCAATTATGATATCTTACAAAAAATATATATACTCACAAGCCTTTAGTCAAAAAGCTAAACACACAGACTATATTTTTTGTAACATTTTGTAAAATCAACTAAACCAATGAATCTCCAAAAAACTAGTAACTAAACAATTGAGCACTGAAAATTGACAAATACTTAATGTAACAAAGAATCCAAAAACATTCATTTTTGATTTAAACTCAGTAAATGTCACATCTGCATGCATACTTTACAAACAAGACACTGCAATAAAATTGAATAATTAAAAAAAAAAAACATATAACATATTAAAAAATATTTAAAGAAAAATGGTGGCTTAAATACATCACACTAACTTATGAATTTAGAGCATATCTTATCAAGAAATTTTACATAACTGAATTATAAAATAAAAGAAAGCAACCAAGGAAAGGAACAATATACCACGAAATACACTCACGGACAAAAAAAAATTAGCGCACCAAGAAATAATTGCGGGATCTTAACGAAACTTGGCAAGAAGGTACATGTTGGAGAGATATGCAAATGATTAGAGATGCAGCGTGATTGCACATTGCGTATAGCCGGCAGAGGGCGTTTAACGTCGTTCTCCGTGGAGTATAAAACAGGTAACTAAAGCTTGTTTGAGTGTGCTGAATCGTTTACAAAAGAACAGCTGAGGTAGACATGCCATTACGACGTTATCGAAGACAATATAAGCAGCTGTTGCAGTTTGAGAGGGGGAGAATCATCGGCATGATGGAAGCTGGGTGGTCAGCTAGGCGAGTAGCTCGTCAATTAGGCCACTCTGATTGTGCTGTGAGGAAGTGTTGGGACCAGTCGATCCGAGAGATGTTATTTACACGAAGACCAGGCTCAGGACGCCCTCAGTCGTCGCTACATCGTAAGAAATGCATGCGAACAGCCAACTGCTTCATCGGCCGCCCTCCAGGTGCAGGTAGCACCTTCCCTAGGAGCCCTTGTGTCTTCTAAAACCATACGAAGGCGCCTGGCTGAAGGGCATTTGGGATCGCGGCTCCCATTATGTGTGCTGCCCCTGACGCCCACCCATCTACGCCTCCGTTTGGACTGGTGCCACACACGAGGGAACCAGATCGTCCTTAGCGACGAATCCAGATTCAATCTCAGCAGTGATGACAAACGTATTCGTATGTGGAGACCCCGTGGTGAACGCCTCAAACCTGCCTTTGCTTTATAGCGACACATCGCTCTCACAGCTGGTGTGATGGTATGGGGTGCCATTGCCTACAATACACGGTCACATCTAGTATTGATCCGTGGCACCATGACAGCCCAGCGGTATGTCCATGACATCCTGCAGCATGTGTTGCCACTCAAGCAACGGCTCTGAGGAGCCATTTTTCAACAAGACACTGCTCGGCCTCAAGCGGCAGGGGTGTCACAAGACTGTCTCCGCAATGTTACTACCCTTCCTTGGCCTGCCCGATCCCCAGATTTGTCTCCAATCGAGCATATCTGGGATCATTTGGGACGGCGAGTTGGGCATCCCACAAGTTTGAACGAACTAGAGGCAAGGTTACAGCAAACATGGAACGAAATGTCTCAAGACATCATACAGAACTTGAATGCCCGATAGTATCGCATCGTGCATTTGCGCGAGAGGGGGTTCAACAGGGTATTAAATCCTTCGTTCTTTGGGCTTTTTCTCTGAAATAAATTATCTTTTTTCTTTGATTTTCTAATCATTTACTTATATCACAGTAGTCATTACGTATGTAAAATTTTTTTCATTTTGACAACTCCTTGGTGAGCTAATTTTTTTGTCTATGAGTTGTTATATTGCAACTGGCAGTCAAAGAATAGCCATTATGCACCATATCAGAAGTTTCAGGTATCAAATTTTCTAAATAGATAAGGGTAATCCAACTTTGAAAGAAAGGATAAATTAAGATACAAAAGGATAAAGTATAACAAGGCAAAAATATAGTTCTCCTAATGGTTCAAAGTAAAAAAAAAGATTAAGTGCATTAAAAAACTTTTTTTATTGCAACTCAGTAAATATAAATACAGGTAGTATAAATATTATGAATTACATAATAATAGATGCTATTATAACTTAGAACTGATTCTACACTTTGACTTCACAGTTTATTGCATTCATTTTTTTTCATAACATAAAGAAACAATATGCAAACATTTTTGAAAACAAAATAACAACAAATAAATACTAATCAGGGGTGCCATAAGTGATAAACAATTTTATAACAGTACAAGATAACATTGCACACAATAACATTATTGCAAAAGACAGACACAACAACATATGCCATCCATATTTTAGAGAAAGGGAAAATTATCAATAAAATAAATTCAATCATTTTCGCATATATAAATCAAAATAAAATCCCAAAAATAGTTGACGAAAATAGCTTCTTACCTAATAAGCAAAGAAAAAAATTAATAAAAAAAATTCAAAAAAAAAATAATAAATTTCATAAAATAAATCTACATACACAATTTGAACTGTATGCCTTATGTTGCACATCAAAATATTAAATAACTTATGTGATTACTATTTTGAACATAAATTAACAAATTTAATAAATAATATGACATAAAATGAAAAAGATAAAAATTATATATATATATATATATCAAACATCATTTAATCAATACTTGAGGAGTTTTATCTTCAATCAAAAACCTGATAAAATAATTGCACATTAATACACCTTCTTTTCAATAATTCTAATACACAATTTTTCAAATGAAAAAATTAGTTTTGCCATACCATCTAAGATTTATAGACATTGAAAATTAAAAAGAATTAGTTTGCAATATGTAAAAGAAAAATATTGCAGTTTCAGTAAAGAGATATCACAGATGGCAATATATTACTTTTAATATTGCAAGCTTCAATAAACCAATGCTTACAACTGTATATGTAATGTTATAAGAAAATTGTATGCACAGAGTACATTAGATTTAATGAATTATTTTATATAAAACCTGGGATATATATATATATATATATTTAATTACATGTCATCTCCTAAAACATGAAAATATTGACAAAAAAATGACAATAATTAAATTTTTGTATGTACAAACTGAATATCTTACTAGCAGTTTAAATTAATGATTTATTTCAGCACACACTATTTATCAAATATAATGAAATTGAAAATGACAAAAAAATGTAACTGATCCACACACCAAAGGAGTAATAATAAAAAGGTTTCTAAGCATTATAGGCTTAGCAATTTCACAAATTTATGACTGGAATGATTTTACTACGATATGTTAACAGTTGATGAAAATGGGTAGAAGACTGGCATTAAACACAGTTAGCTATAAATTTGAAGTTACACATAACTAAAGATAGACATTTCTTTTCTTTTGGTACAATCACTCAATGGAACAAATTTTCTACAAAATATAACATATAAACCTTTCAAATGCTATTTACTCTCATGTGATTTATAATTATTTTACATTTTCTTCTTTGAAATAAATATTGCCTGTGACACAAACAATGTGTAATCTTTCATAATTTACAATATAATTAAAATGTTTAATCTACCTGGTATATATTGCTGACAGGAGAGGAAAGAAGAAAATTTTATGCACTTGTTTCCCTGATATAGTAAGGCTGTAGTGATGAACACAAAAATTATACAACTTTCTTCTCTTTAACACTATAAAGTTCCTTTTTCTCCAGACAGTAACAAAATTATATATTTTACATATATGTATACATCTCTCAAAGTCGCTTTATGTGAACACTATCACCTGAAAATAACTGTAATTCCATTCAGATGAAAAAGTATTTTGACTAAAGTAGATTTAAAGCTGGTCTTTGATTTAGTGCCAACATCTTACACACCAATACAATCTTGCTGAATTTCCACAAGATGACTGAAAATAACTGGAAACAGATGTGGCCGGACTACAAAGCATGATACCCACCTTCATTTATTAACTTTTTTTTTTGTCTTTTATACAATTTTTTTGCAGAATTAATACTTTTCATAATAAACTCTAATTTTATTTGTTATTTTGTAAAAATCTATTATAAAAAACGTCCAGCATCGATTGAGGGAGAAGGCTTTTATATCTAGAAATGTATGATAAATCACATTACTGGATGGCTGACAAAAAAAAAAATAATGCTTCTCCATACAAACTACTTTTATAGAGGTGATTTAAATAACCTGTAAAGGGTTGTATTGGTAAGAGAGCTCTGATTTGCTGCACAGAAATAGGTGGGATGCAATTTCCTGGCACGGCAAAAGGAGATAAAAGAGCTAATGTACTTCAGAGCTCTCTGGTTTTGAAGCCATATGGTTAGGCGTATCTTGTAGTGTAGAATGAGGTTGTGAATGTGGTGCAGGGATGGCTGGTGATGTTGACAAAGGTTCTAAAGTAGTGGAATGCGGAACCCCCAATGGATTAAAGTTATACCCGCTAGCTCCATTAATACCTTCACTGTATCCACTATTTACAAAATATTCTTTGTTCACACAATTTCGAAGAGAATCTGGAATACGACCAACAATTGCTCGTCGAATTTCACTAGCAGCCATATCCCGTAATTCAGTAGAGCTGGCATCACTGTACCATGCTGCATGAGGAGTGCAAATTAGATTAGGTGCATCTTTTAATGGACCTAAAATATGAAAAATTATGTTTGATTCAGAAAAGTCTATAATAAATTAATAATTTCAGTACACCGTTCTAAAGAAATTACATGTCATCACAACATGAAATTGAGCAAATACTTAACAAAAAATGTCTCAGCATAGATTATTCTAAAAAAAAATACACCCATTAAGAATAATTATTTTAAAAGTAAAAGTGCAATGGAAAAAAAACGCATATAGGAAATTTTTTTAAATCAATAATCAGTTAATTTCTAATTTATGTTTTAAGAAATGTGAGGAATAACTGTTACAAGATATCATTATCTTAAAATAGAAATTATGAATTCAAAAAGTTTTAAATACCATTAAGTAAAGATTAAGCTGTATTAAAAACAAACATGCAAGACATTTAATAAAAAGCACAAAAAATATTCCTGTTTTATATATGTAAAAAATATTGAAGCCAAGTCAATAAACTTTTTTCAAGCATTTGAAGCACATCTTTTAATTAGGATTCAAAACAAAGTTCAATATCTATTCATTAACACGTGAATTGCTAAAAGTCTTTTCACACAAATGAAATGGATTTACACTATAAATGTTTTGGAGAAAAATTATAATTCTACTACAGTTTGATTTTTTCATTGCAATTGTAAGTTCATTTCATTAAGATGACTTGTTATGTCAACCAAACTTTATCACTAAATTCATAGCACGCTTCATCTTTTGATTCCAACAAATCTTTTACCTCATGTAGTAGTATATGTCCCATAATCTTTATAAAAATATACTCCGACTTAACTAATGAACAGGGACGTCTTAAGGTATGGGTCCAGGGCCTCATTTCGTTCTCGACTCAGTCTTAATAAGATCATGATCCAGACAGGGGCGGCTCTAAGGCCAGACAAACAGGACCCATGTCCGAAGCGGCAAATTTTAGGGGCGGCATTTGGACCGAATTTGAAATATATATATATATATATGATTGTATTATAAATTAATTCACATAAATGAGTAACGATTAATTGAAAGGACTACTGAGTTCAAAGAAAACTAGGTTATTCTAGTTTTTCAATGAAATTATTTTGTATATATGTATCTATAGTTATAGTTAAGAGATATGGGATTGAAAAATTTTATTTTTAGTTTAAATCGAAATAATAGTGTTGATGCGAAATTTTTTTCATAAGAGCGCTTCCATTTACGGAACGAGGCAATGTACAATCTTCATTACTGTGTCCCAGAATTAAAAATAAAATAAAAAATGTGGTTCAATTGTCTTTTTTATTGTAAATTTTTATTCCATTTTTCTGAATCATCATGTTAAATCAATGTAACAGATGTGGTTTTAGATTTTTTTCTCTCCTTTTTTTATACATCAAGAGAAATTTAGTAATACTATTTGGTAATTATAAGTAATTGTGTTTTTGCTGATTGGAGTATCGAAAAGGTATTTTATGAAAATTCTTTCAGAATATTTAAAATTTATGAATTAGGTCAGTAATAGGTGAGTTATTTGGATGTTTCCTTCTTTTTTGATGTAAAAAGAGATAAATTTAGTAAATTTATTTTAGTACTATAAATATATTTCCAAATGAAATTATACATTTTTCATGTGTTTATATTTAAATGTTAAGAAAAATATTTCGAAATATTTTTTAAAGCTAAAAGACAGAATTTTATTTAAAATATAATTTAAAGTACAATGCGTTGCAGACCATTTTTTGAGTATTTTTATTAGTGTTAATTTTAGTGATTATAAAGATTATTAATTTCTAGTGTTACATTAATAAGATAAATGGAAAGTGTGTGTGTGTGTATTTTTTTCTGTGGCAGTAATAATTTAAGTAGAACATTTTTCTTAGATTAAAAATTATGTAAATTCAGTCTATATTTTGTGCGTGCTATGTACAGATGTATATATGGGTTTGTTGAAAATATAAGTTAATATATAAATAAATTGATTTTTTTCCCAATTTTAATATTGAAAAATTTACTTTATTAGAATGTCCTACCATATAGTTAGTTATCAATGCTATATTTTTATAGATATATTAAACATGAATTAATAGTGTTCAAACGAAAATAAAATAAGGTCTTTTTATTCTTTGTTAAAAATTTACGAAAAGTGTAGTGTCTGGCTACTGTTGGCGGGAGATTATGGAATGTTGGGGCTATTTAGCGCGTCTTAGGCGGTGTGTTACTGTTTTTAGGGAGAAGGTGATTGACCCTCGAAGGTGACGGTCGGAGAAGAGAGAGTTTCTCGTTTTAGGAGCGCGGGTGGATTGCGGTTGTGTTTTGGCTGTATTGAGAAAGAGAAAGATAGAATCCTCTTCTGTTGACACGATGTGCTGAGTCCTGAAGGAAAAAGAAAGTAATAAAGGCATTACAAAAAGATTTTGGAAAATCTCAAACACAATCGATTTTTAATTC
Organism: Trichonephila clavata; assembly: GCA_019973975.1. Classification (NCBI taxonomy): domain Eukaryota; kingdom Metazoa; phylum Arthropoda; class Arachnida; order Araneae; family Nephilidae; genus Trichonephila; species Trichonephila clavata. The sequence goes on along the minus strand of BMAO01014431.1, from coordinate 60,579 downwards.
AAACGGGCCAATTTTTGATGAATTCAAATTTTTTGTATGGAAGCAAAACGCTCTATCAATTATCTTCATACTTTCCCTACTTAATTTAGGTACATTTTTAAAAAATTTTTTAGAATGTCCGAGGAAGTGAGTAAAAAGCTATCTGCTGCTCAATACAAAGGAAAGCGATGCGAAAAACAAGCCTACATTAAAAGACAAGCTGGAATTTTGCTGAAGTATATACAAGGCACTAGAAAAACGGAAGACAGTAATAGAATCAGAATCTGAATTAGACTTTCAAGAAGAAGATGTTGCAGATGAAATAAACAGAACCGATAGAGTGGCTCTGCTCTTATAAGAACTCCTCCAGGCAAAAAAAAAAAAAAAAAAAAAAAAAAAACCCAAAGATCACAATTATTTAATGATTATACTTAATCAAATCCAGAAACTTGGCCACCTATTCTATCAGACGCCAATAGATGTTTTTTGGTAAAACATGGACCTCCTAAGCCATTGACCGAGTATAATTTTCTTCATGACGACACCAGTCAAAGGTTAAGCTCACATTATTATACCAGAATTTTAAAAAAAAACCGTGAAAAGGTTATGCGTAAATGGTTAGTCTATTCCATTACAAAAACTATATATTTTTTTTCCTGCAAACCTTTTGGCGGTGTCGTTAGTTCACTTTCCACAAAAGGTTTTAAAAGTTGGAAGCACCTGGTTGAAACATCCAAGAACCATAGTCAAAGTCAGTCTTGGATTGAATTCAATCAGCGATTACAATTCTGTAAAACAACTGACAACGACTCGAAAAGACCTATTATTACGGAGACTAATTATTGGAGCGAAGCGCTTCAACGCATTATAGCAACATTAAAAATGCATGCTCAAAATTGTTAAGCCCTTCGTGGCAAGAGTGACAAACTATCCGATTCCAATAATGGTCATTTTTTAAAATAATTCAATTACTAGCTTAATTTTGATCCAATAATGGAGAAAAATGTTCGAAGTGTTCTAAAAAATAGAGAAATTAAAAAGTACACGATCTAGGGAAAAATATTCAGAACGTGATAATTTCTCTTTTACATGAGAATATTAAACTACAAATTTTTCATAAAATTAAACAACCCAAATATTCAAAAATTTTAGATTGCACCCCCGATGCCAGTAAGATCGAACAAATGACATTTTTGGCAAGATACGTATGTATTGAAAAATTTAATTCCAATGAAGTTACCAATAAAATTAATAAGTTTTTTAGGTTTCCGTCCAGTTGAAAGATCGACTGGAAAAGAGCTTTCAAATTTAATAGTTGAGAAACTTAAAAAATTGGGACTTAATTTGCTAGATATGCGGGGGTAGGCCTACGATAATTGAGCTAACATGAGAGGCGAGAAATCAGGGGTGCAATCTAGAATTAGGACGTTAAATCCACGAACAGTCTACGTACCATGTAGTAACCCTTCTTTAAATTTGACCATTAATGGCCTGACAAAAGCATCCTTAGAAGCCTGTAATTTTTTTAATACAGTCTAAAAAATTTATTTTTTTCATCATCAACTTCTTGTTGAGCCTTATTATTAAACTATATGTAAAGGGCATAACTTAAAAACCAATAAGTGCAACTCACTGGGAAAGCCGAATAGAGACTATTAAACCCTCAAGGCATCAATTAGGAGGTATTTATGATGTCCTCTTTAGTGTTCATAATAATGCTGAAATTTGCAACTCTATAAGAAATGAGGCCTCTGGATTATTAAATTCTATTAAGCAATTCAAGTTTCTATGCTCTATCGTTAATTGGTATAAAATCTTAAAATGCATAAATCCAATATAAGCAAGCTATTGCAAACAAAAGATTACGATCTACCATCTCCTATGGAACTCTTAATAAATTGTAAAGATTTTTTTAATGATCTTCGATCGGATGTGGCTTTTGACGAAATGATCAGTGATGCAAAAGAACTGGCCGATGAGTCTAATGCCCCAGCTAACTTGGAGGTGACGCAGCCACGTCACAGAATTCGATGCAAAAATGTTAATTTTGATTACGAAGCACGAGGTGATCTTGTGGAAGATCCTAAATTAAAATCCAAGATAAAGTTTTATTTTTTTACAATTGACCCAGCAATTAATGCCTTGGAATGCAAATTTAATTTAATGAGTACACATAGTAATTGTTTTTAATTTTTATAAAATATGTATGATTTAAAATACTCCTAAATATTTAATAATTAAAAACTATAATAATTTAGAAATGATGTTGACAGACGGGGAATCAGTATATATAAACGTGCTTGATCTAGCAGATGAGATAATGTCAGTTTAAGCTTTATTAGGCAAAAAAGAAAGCCAAATAAAGAAGTTTTCAAATTTATTTCAGTTTTAGAATCTGTGCACCAAATCTTGCTATCACATTGAGAATTTTACTTTCTTTGCCAATAAGTGTAGCAAGCGGAGACAAGAGTTTCTCAAAATTAAAATATTCTTTTACAGTCCACAACTCTTCAAGTTAAATCAAATGGTTTAGCTGCATTGACTATAGAACATGAAGGAAAAAAAAATGAACAACCAGTCCATAGATCCGTCAAACAGCAAGGAAAAGCAAACGCAATAAGGAATATCTTCGGTCAGCTGATTATAGTCAAAACAGAATTCGTCACTTCTATACGGCAAGTGACAGCTCTACGCGAAAGCTGTACACCTTTAATTGCCGAAATAATTTCATATTTGTTCATTAATGAATCAAATAATGAATCGCTGGTTTCCAGAAACGCTTTTCTCCATCAGCGCGAAAGGTTTTTTTATGATTTGCTAACACATAACTCACGCGAAAAGATGCGATTGTTGCAGCCTTAGATTTAGTATTGGGATTAATAAAGCATGATTGTTGTCCGATTAATTGCGATTAAAATTCTTTTAGTTTGCTTACGCAATTCGCTTTTTAACGGAAAATCTAGGCCAAAACTTTTATGTGTATTTTATGAATTGTCTTTCAACATTTCCTTTTTTTTTGGAAGTGCCACACTTGCATGACATATATAGCACACATTTTGCATAGATAATTGTAAAGAAAAACTGGTCTTCCCATTCAGTATTAAAACTGCAGGTTTTTCTTTTCTTAACACTTATTTTCGATAATATATGCCTCTTTTAAAATATGACAGATTACTATTTTTACTATAATAACACAAAATTTTCAAGTTGAATGTTTGAACAACTGCTAGACCAGGGGTCGGCAACGTACACTTACTTAAATCGAGCTTTTTTTTATTTAAATAAAAAAAAACGAGCCTTACAGTACTCGCATATGATGTGTAACATCTGACATGTTATCGTGGTAAATACGCAATAGTAACTTAAATCCTGAAAAAAAATGAATAGGGTATGATTGAAAATAATTTTCTACCGAATAATTATATCTTTAATGAAAATTTTATTTAGTTAACACAAAGAGTAATGCAATATTTTTCATAAAAATAAACTATTCTTGTTCAATTTGGGGAAGAGCGGAGACATGATAACTATGGTGTTGTAGCTATATCTATATACATAAAAATGTTATGTTGGTTTGTGTACGCTTCCATAACTCAAAAAGTTCTGCATGGATTTATCTGAAATTTTGACACAACGTTGCATTTGACTCCGGTCAGGTTCTTATGTACTTTTTATTTCGCAATGCACTCTAAATTTTTTTTAATTTAATTTTTAAGTGATTTTTTGGTGTTATGACGTCATACGATGTCACGATTCGCTCTGAATGCTGAAATTTAAGCTTTACACATAGTTTTTTCCGGATTTTTATATATTTTTACTACAGTTAAGTTTATTGGTTGTCAAATTTATCAATTTTTTTGTTCTTTGATACGTAATTGGGATTAATTTTGTATATTTTTAACTGTTTAAGACTTTTTTTTTATTTAAATTAATGTAATTTTTTAATCAGTTTTGGGTTATTTTTAATTTCTCTCTGTTTATTACTATTTTATAAACTGCATGAACCTATTTATGTATTTTTGCATTTAATTTATTATTTAAATTATTTCTTATTTATTTTTGTGATTTGCATGATTATTTCTTATATATTTTTGGGATTTCATCTGATATATATATTAATGATTATTTCTTATATATTTTTGGGATTTTATCTGATATATATTAATGATTATTTCTTATATATTTTGTGATTAGCAATGTGTTTCATTGTCTGATTGAATCTGTAAATAAATTGAAATCACCCATTTTTTCCACATGTTTTGAAACTCAAATTAACTTTAAGTTCTCAGACCTCCATTTCTGTAATTAAACCTGACTATCCATTAAGAAAATTATGCCAAATATATAAGATTCACAATTGGCTGGATGGACCAGCTCTCTTTTTTTCCATTTGACCAGACTGAGCCACAGCAACACGTGGCAGAGGGGGAGGGGGGTACAGCTAGTATCTATACTAATAAAAATATAAAAGAAAGAGTTTGTGTGTTTTCCGACCAAATTAAGCAACCCAGGAGTATGAAACTTGGCATGTAGAAGCTATAGGTCGTTATGCTATTAACCTCGATGAGTTTTTTTCGAAATTTGCTTTAGATTTTTTTTAAAATTCAATTTTTATGCGATTTTTCAGCTAAATGGAGATATGACGTCATCAGCCATGTCAAGTCTTAACTTTGAGAAAATTAATATTTTGAGCAGTTTTGGAGGAGATTTTAGCACATTTTACTGTAATATATTTATTTTAGTCGTATTTATTCATTTTTTAAACTCTTTGTGGAGGAATTACATTTGCTTTTCGAAAAAATAGTCAAAATTTTTTTTTCTAAATTTTATTTTTCCGATTGGCAACACTAATTTGATAACAGTAGATATTTTCGTATTTGATTTCCAACGTATTATGTCTTTTTCATTTCTTAAAAAAAAGGGGTTTTTTTTTATACAACTTTTTCAGACTAAATAATCATTCTATACTGATGGAATGGGGTAATATGTACCATTAAAGTTTACTAATTACTAATATTCAGGCGATGTCATTTGGTTCTAGGCTTAACTTTGGCGCCGAAAACCTGTGTCATGATATGAATCTCAGATGGATTGTAATCAAGTTAAGTTTATCCACTGTATTGAATTTGTGTAACTGTGTATAATTTTTGTTCAAATTATTTCTTATTTCCTTTTGTGGTTTGTAATAATGCATGTTGATTGCGTAATGGAACAACTACCCATCTTGCAAGGCCTAAAGCTACTATTTTTATTGTTGTAACCACTTTTAAAAATATTTATTTTCCATAAAATGTTCTATTTCATTTTATGCTCCTGATTTATCTTAGCTGTACTATGATTATCAAAAAAGCTTGATTACACTCTTCAAACCTTTTTGCTGTATCAGAAAAAAAATTTGTAACCCAAGCACAACCATAGACTGATAATACCACCAACATTCAGGTTAGCAAGAATAAGGAGAAGCAAATGTGCAAACCCAAGGTCCTTGCAACTGTTTTGTACCATAATATGAACAAATGTTTTTGCATTATTGACTCTAAGAATAACAAAATTAATAAACATGGGGAGGCAAAAAAATTTTCAGATACAGCAAAAAGATTTAAAGATGTAATCCTAAGATTAATCAGGAGCATAAAATGAAATAGAACATTTTATTGGAAGTAAATATATTTAAAAGTGGCCACAACAATAAAAATAGCTTTAATAACCTTTGGCATTGCAAGATGGGTACTTTTTCCATTGCACAGTCAGCGTGCATTATTACAAATCACAAAAGTTGTGTGTGATAAGAAAAAATTATACACAGATACATGAATTTAATACGATGGATAAACTTAACTTGATTACAATCCATCTGAGATTCATATCATGACACAGGTTTTCGGCACCAAAGTTAAACTTAGAACCAAATGACATTGCCTGAATATTAGTAATTAGTACACTTTAATGGTACATATTACCCCATTCCATCAGTATAGAATGATTATTTAGTCTGAAGAAGCTCCTGATTTATCTTAGCTGTACTATGATTATCAAAAAAGCTTGATTACACTCTTCAAACCTAACATTGATGAAATATGGAATTAGCCGATAAAGGTAAAAAGCAATAACCTATTTTGGTACTTGCGTATTATTGCAAAAATTGCCAACCATATGCTTCATTTCATATAATGTCGCCAATAGGTTGCGATAATATGTAAGTACCATAGAAAATGACACTCCATTCAAACTAATTGGGATTATTAGATTGCCAATATTGTGATTTAAAATTAGAATTTATGATACTTACATATAAGTGTCATCTCAGCCAAATTGGCGCCATGCTAATCGCTCCTTGATATCAAAACAACTAAGATTCTGTGTTTGTGTTTTTATGTGAAAAAAAATCAGTCAGATTTTGTTGGGATATAGTGTGATTTGCTTAGTGCCAGTTTGGCTGCGGTGATGCTAATACGTAAGAACACGAAGGCTAATACGAATTTTTATTAACGTATGAGATTTTCTGACATTTTCTTTTTGTTCTGAGCTGTGTATTGTAGTTTCGTCAAAATTAGATTTTTATTTTTATATTTAAGGTTTCTACTATATGTAAGGTTGTAAACTATTTTGGGGGATTGTAGCACATTTTACAGTAAATATATTTATTTATGGTTGTATTTATTCGTTTTCTTACTCTTTGTGATGGAATTTTATTTGTTTTTTGAAAAAAATTGTCATAAAAAAAATGCTCTTTCTAAATTTTGTTTTACTGTTTGGCAACAATTGACTTTCGATGTGTTATAACGTATTTATCCTTTTCCGAAAATTCAAAATAGATAAAGGATGTTATTTTTGTGCAGCTTTTTCAAACAAAATGGTCATGCTATTATGGTTGAAAATGGACATGGTATACTGTTAATTTTTTACAGCTTTTTCAAACTAACTGGTCATGCTATTTACGGTTGAAAATGGACATGGTGTACCGTTAAAGTGTTCTGTTATTCAGGTAATGATTTAGTTCTAAGGTTGATTGGATTGTCGAATTGGACACTTATCCCGCAGTGAGTGGGTGATACTAAAGCCTAGCCACCGCATTAAATTTATGTATCTGTGTAATTTTTGTTGATGATTATTTCTTTTCTACTTTGGTGGTTTGTAAATGTTTTATTTCATTTTATGCTCCTGATTCATGCCAGCTGAACTATGATTATCAATAAAGCCTGATTACATTCTCTAAACCTTTTTGCTGTATCTGAAAAAAGTTTGCTTTCCCCATGTTGTTCATTATTTTTGTTATTTTTAAAGAATCAACAATGCAGAAAACATTTGTATGTATTTTGGTACTAAACAGTTGTAAGGGCCTTGGGTTTGTGTGGTTGCTTTTCCTTATTCTTGCTAACTTGAATATTGGTGGCATTATCAATCTACTGATGCATTTGCATTACTATTCATCTGATGTTGATATCACGGCAACAGAAGGTAGTTGGCCCCAAAGTAAGTAAAACTTGGAACTAAAACATCGCCTGAATATTAGTACACTTTAATGGTATGTCTTGCCTACTTCCATCCTAATAGCTTATTATCAGTACATTTCAGCAGTACTTCTCTTGCCTACTTCCAACTGCATAGCATGACCATTTGGTTAAAATAATAAGTATGATCACAACCTATTGGCAGCATTATATGAAACAAAGCATATGGCACACATAGGAAGACGACACATAGGAAATCGTGGTTGCCAACTTCGTGAGTTATTAATAGAGTTGGCAATTGTAGCAATTATACATAAGTACCAAAAAATCTTCCTATGACATTTCAATTCTTACATATATTGTCACAACCTATTATTATTACAACATCACATGAAATGAAGCACATGGTTGCCAATTGAGTCCATAAAACACATTTGAAATCAGCATTGCCAACTTGGCGAGTTATTTTGAACGTTGGCATTGGTGCGATAAAAGGTTAGCACCAACATTTCCTTCCATTGAAAAAGAAAAAGGGTACTGCTTTTCCTGATACTTATGTATTAGAGTCAAAGCGGCACTTTTTTCACCAAAATTTGACTTTTTCTTCATATAAAACATAAGAATCTGTTATTTTGATATTGTGGTGCAAATTTTGTTGCGGTTATTCCAATATGTACCCTTTTCTCCTTCTATTGGCAAATTCCATGTTTTTCAATTGTAACAAAAAAGTAGAAAAATGTAACTAAAGAAAAGGACATTCATTTCTAACTAATAAGGATTAACTGATTGCTAATGTTGTGATTTAAATTAGAATTTCTATCTACATATAAGATTTTTTGACATGCTTCTTTTGTTCTGAGCTACTTATGGTAGTTTCTTCAAAATCAAACATTAATTTATCTATTTAAATTAGCTTTTTGGTTTGGATTAATATTATAATTACTATATGGTAAGGGTACTTTGATATGTATTTATTTTACTTCTTTTATCAATTTTAAATATTTAAGATTTTATGAAATGTGTGTGTGTTTTTTTTGTGTGTTCAAAACTGAGTTTTCAAGAGGAACAATAATTTGTGATGCTATTTATAAACAGAATCTTAGATCATGATTACCTATTCATGATACAAATATCAAAGGGGTATTTTTTTACCATCAATGAAACTACACCTTCACTTCTCGCCTGCTTTTATTCTCATGCCATTTTCTGTCGTTGAAAATAAAGATTATTGCTATTCTTCCTTCACCGGCATATTCAAAGTTTTCTTCATTGTAGAAAAATATTGCTTAAAGTATAACAGAAAGAAAATGACACCAAATTCAAATTAATTGCTATTAACATGTTGGTAATATATTGAAGATAATGCTTCCTATTTATGAGAAACCTGAATGTACAATGTTTTTTTGAGTGTCACGGTTTTTTGCCTTATGGTCCCTACGACCGATAAGAACTCATCTTTGTTTTAAATGGAAAAAAATCAGAAATTTTTTTTTTAACAAAAAGGGGGCTATGCGCTGAAACTATGATGAGATGCACCCCTTGAACAGATTTTTCATCATAACTTAACTTTGCCCCCCCCCTTCTGACAATCTTGCAAACCAGAAAACTGTATCATTTGTAATGGTTAATTTTTTAGTAACATGGTTTCTTATTTGTTTCATTTAGTACTGTTGTTGGTTTTGGGCTATTCCAATGGGGACCTGTTATATCTGTTTTAAGTAGATTTTTTGGTTTTAGTTCATACTAATTAATTTTTTTTAGAACTGAATTACATTTAATACTCTATATTAAATGTATTACAGAGATGTTAGATAGCATTGCACCCATACCTCATATAATACTAATTTAATTTTTTTTCAGTTGAAAGTTTCCTAATGTTTCTTATTTATGATAGCATTTAGTGAGAATCACTTTATCATCATTAATTTTTTCTTTCGGTTTATCTATTGCAAGTTATTTTACCCATAGTTCCCATAGCAGAAACTTACTACTGCTATCACATTTCTAATAATTTTTATTTATATTTGCATTCATTCATATCTATTTACTCTTTAGCATGCTAATTTTCTCTCTTACATTGAAATATTTGTTTTTGTTAAATTATTTATTTTTAGGCCAAATTGCAATTAGTTTAAAATTATTTATAATGTGAACATTCATTTGAAAAAAATATTTTTAATTTTTGGTTATGCTACTTAATACAGGGTTTTACCCTCCCTAAAAAAATATTTTGATTTCTATAATAGATGAATTTTGGTTTTTAAAACTTAATCCATGCGAAGAACGGGCATTTCAGCTAGTATATATATAAAGCTGAGGACCTCTTGTCAGATAGGCCACATGGATGGGCCTTGAATATTCCGAGTGTGAAGTGGAAAAAATAAAACCCTGAGTTATTGCAACTTTAAAAAATTTAAAATAGTTAAATAAAATAGCACTGTTGAGTTGAATTATGTGCAATTTTTTATCGGTCCTCCAGTTTTTAATTTTTTCTCACGCTTCTTTTGCCTTTAATTTCACATATATTCTGCTCTGGATTTACCCATCTCTGCATATCACAAAATCATGAAAATTTAACTTGGTAAATGTTTAAAAATTAGAAATATTAGAGAAAATCAAAATTACCCGTGTAATTAATTAGTTTTTTATTCGAGAAAACTTTTTTAATCACACAATTAAAAATATTACATTGACAGCAACAAGAATAACTTCAAGGTATGAAAAAAATATGCACTAAAATATTTATTCGAATAATTCCATATTACTTACTCGTATTTTTTTAAGAATGATGAACTTTGGCAGACGCTTAACAGTAAATATAATTATTAATATAGTTTACACATATAAATATAACCTCAGATTTTGTACACAACGAGCCCCAAGACTTTTGATAATTGAGCGTAAGAGTCGCAAGTTTTAATCCTGGATGAAGTTTAATAACACTTGCAAGTAAAGAAAACGAAACCGAGGTTTTGAATTCGAAGCTTTTGAAATGCTAAATTTAACAATATAAAAAAGGCCGGCGGCGTGATGGCTACTAGAGTTGGACCCAATGCGAGGATAGCGAAGAGACACCACCAAGCGTGCTGATTGGTCAAATCAAATAGCAAGCACTTCCCCGACTTCCTGTTACAAATTTCCGTCCCTTTTCACGAAATCACTCCTACAAATATCCAGCAATCGAGCGGAAAGATGATACAGATAAAAAAATACCTTTAATTATGAGATAATTACACCAAGTTGTGTTTTTAAGTAATTATAAGCCTCTAAAATGATTTATTTGGAATATGAGATTTGAATGCTTTTGCGATTCCATAGTAGGTAACACAGAAGAACAGAAAAGAGATCGATGTATTACTGAAAGAAAGATCATCTTAGATCTTTGGCTGTAACTTTAATAGGAGACATTGATGGAAACAAAAAGTGTTCATTAACTACAAATAAACAAAAATTTTAACATACAAGATCTGGTTGGCCGTCTGCAGTGTCATCTTAAGAGATCTTGATTTCTAAGATGAGAATGTTGCTTTGTTATACGCTACGTAAAAATAAATCCAAAGCTTCACAAAAAGCTAAAAGTGTTGTTGAGATATTCCTGAAATATGTCACTTTAACCATAATTCGAAGAGAACTGAAAGAGGATGACTACCATGGTAGAGTTACATTCCAAAAGCCTCTCGAATGACGTACACCAAAAAACACTTTAAGAGGACACATATTTATTAGATAAATGTAATAAATTCAATTAAAAGTAGTTTTTGTATTTTGGGCATCAAAAAGGACAAAAATATGCCTGCAAAAATTCCTGCACAGATCTTAAGAAAGATAATCTTTTTTCGACTATCAAACATGGAGGAGGAGGAATATTGTTTTGGGGGTAAATAGGGAACTTTGAGTAGGTAATCTGGAATTTATTTAGTCAACAATGTACAAAATTGATTACTTGAACTTATTGAAAAAAAAATATCAGGGCAACTGCTGAGAAACGTGGTGAATGATGATTTTTACTTTCAGCAGGACAAAGATGCCTAGCAAATGGCTTACATCGTGAAGTCATGACTGTTCGATCATTGACCAAATCAATTCCGTAAGCTATCTCAGTCCCTAGATCTAAGCATAGTACACCGTTTGTGGGATTGACTCGAGTGAATAATCAGGGAGAACGTAATCACAACCAAATAAATGTTCAAATCTACCATAGTACGAGAATGGGACAAAATAACCACAGAAGAAACAACTAAGCGAGTTGTATCCCTGCCAAATATGTTGAGAGAGTAATAGAAAGAACAGAATAGCTTTAAAAATATTAACTTTTAGTTACAATCCATTATTGTAAACGTTTTTTCCTGTGTAAGCAGATTTTTGACGCACATAATTTGTGTCGTTCTTAAGTTATAAATATTAGAATTTTTTGATGTAAACAATCAGGTGATTGTTGCTTATACTATTAGAATTTACGACGTTAAAGAAATCAATAAAAACAGTATCGATTCAGAAAGACTTCATTTAATTATCGATCTTTGTATGAATATTAAAGATGATCGTCTCTGTGTGTGTATGCAGACCTTCGGAGGCAAGTGTATGTGTGTGTTCGTGTGTGGGAATGAGTAAATATTAAAAACAACCGAAAATAACTTCATACATTTGATGGGAAAAGTATCCCCAAAATTGTTGCCAAGGTTTCCGTAAATGAGAATCAAACAATATTTATTACAAGTACGAACAAAAAATAAATTTATCCATGCACAAAGTCGGACCCCATTAACACACTGTTAAGTAACATGCAATTTTCACACAGAATTCTTGAGAAGCAATCACTTGCTATATCTGTTGCGAACAAACACAATTCTAAATTCCATGAGTTGCATTTACCAGATGCTGTTGAAAATAATTCAGAGACCCTTTACCAGTAAAACATATCTATTAAGGAGAAAAAAGAAGCTGCCGAGCTCATCCTGCTCTCATGTAATCAATACACTTCAAGTGTAAAGAAAATCTGGCGAAGTCTCACAGTAGTGTTACGTCATACAGTTACATAAACATGGTATTATGCAGCGCCATTCACACACAAAAAAACTTATTTTTTCCCCCACACTAACATTTCTAGACATCCCGATGTCGCATAAATGTTATTTTTCATTTCTTAAAAATTAAGATTACACTTCAACATCGCGTTTCCCGTTAAAATCAAATATTTGCCATTCCTTTTTTTCTTCTTAAATTTTATATAAATGAATTATTCTTTATCGGAATGAAAAATGCTCCAATTTCGATTTATTGTTTGTTTTTTTGTAAGATAATTTTTAAGATCTCGTAATCAGAGAAATTAGCAATAAGTTCACCATTCTTTATTAATCAAATTTTAAGAGAGTTGTGATAACTTTCTTTGACTTAAATAATTTCCTATAGTAATTAAAAATAATGTCGAAATTCTGTAAACGTAAACAAAATGATTCAGGAAATCTCAATGTCATCGAACAAATTCGAAAATGGGCAAGATAAACAAAAATTTTCAGAGAACTTAATCTGAACATCCACTACATGGATGTTCAAAAAATGTGGAAACCTTCGTCATTTGTTGTTAGCGTTGATAAAGGAATGGCCAGAAAAGATGGAATTTATATTATCATTACAAATGCTCAATGGGCCTCGACCATCGTATGTTAAAGGGGTCAGAATATGTATATATCTATATATATAGGAGAAAAGCAACTCACTGACTGACTAACCACGATATCTCCGGAACTATTCAACTTACAGATTTGAAATTTGGTAGACATGTCAAGGGAAGTTATAGAAAAAAATTCCTGTTTTTGAATTGTTAGACCCACACACTTCAAATTGGTTAAGCATGTTTTTAGCGCGTTTTTCACGTAGTGGAACAAAAGCGCTATTAGGACGCAAATTTTGTCTTTGTCTTCGTTCCATATTTTGTCGTACCTTTTTCTCCGCCAATAAGCAACCAATTGACCTCGGGTTTTCGGCATTGGGTCGCATTTGTGCCCAAGATAAGCCAAATAATTTTTAATTTTTTTTTTAAGTATAGTACTACGTCAGTAAAAAGTTCATTAGTTGCATTATTGTAAAATACAACATGTGAAAAACGCGCTAAAATTACTTGGCAATGCCAATGATTGATATCGTGTTTTTTTTGTTGTTGAATAGGAATCCACTAAGAATGTATCTGAGGGAAATCACCTCCTGGGGGAGCAAGGGGTTACTGGGGCGTATTGAAAAAAAATCCTTTTTTCGAACTAAAAGGACTATAATAATGGAAATTGGTTTTAACATTTTTCTTTTGTTGAATTGAAGTCCACTAAGAACGGTTATTTTGAAAAACGACTCTCAATGATATTACGGGGGGAGGGGGGGGGATTTAAATGGTTCGATAGTAAAAATTTCGTTTTTGCTCTATTAGATTTAGACCTGAAATTTGGCTTGCATGTTTATTTTATGGAGTAGAGATCCAACGAAACTTGGTTTTACGGAAATCCACTTGGTTATAGGGTTACGAAAGTGCAAACATCATTCTATACTTCAATTTAAGATTATTAGAAAGTACAAATTAGAAGTTCTTTCCTTTTTCTTTTATCAAGAGGCAAGAATTACAGGTATAAGTATATTTTTCAATACAATCGAATTCTTAATGCTAGGACTTAGATACCAATAATTTATATATAAACAGAATATTTTTTTAAACATCATGAAATACCCAGCAAAGCGGGTGGCTAACCACTAGTATGTATATATATATATATATTCTTGATGTGTTTCTTAAAATCCAATTTCTTTTTTTTTAGCCTTGTAAGAAGTACAATTTTTTCTCTTATTATTTTATCATCCTATATATATATATATATATATAACATCATGTTAAATGGTATTATTTATTGTAATTAAATAATTATTGATCATCTGGCCAAGAATTAAAGTGCGTGTAGAGGATATTGGACTGATGAGGCATCATGTTGTAGCAGGTTATTCCCCTTTAATTTCATACTAGCTGGTATACCCGTTCGCGCGGATGAATTGAAAAACTAAATACAGATTGAAGTATAAAGTAGTTTCTAATGAGTTAATTTTACGTGAATTGCAAATTAAACAAAACAAAAAAAGTTTTTTGCATATCTCAGGTGAACATACAAAAAAGAAAAACAACCATGTCTGTTAAATTTTAAATCTGTAGATCTAATGGCTGGTAAAAAGGAATTCTTTAAATTTATTAAGTCCTGTGACTCTTGTGGGTCGACTTTTGAAATCACCTTCCTCAGCTGATCTCTGCTGAGCAAAAGTAGCACATTGTTACAAATTTTGTGTAATGAACACTTAAAATAGTGTATATTTATATCTAGATATGTAATAGGTTAATATCATTTTTTTCCTGTTGTACTTATTTTATGTTAAAATTGTAATATTATACCTATTTCAGATTTGGCAACTTATTGCATATACCATTTTCAGATCTGGAAACTAATTCCATATACCAATACCAGATTTGGTGACTAATTCCATATTTAATAATAATATATTTTATATATATTATGTTATATTATATATAATATTTTATTTATAATATATTCTATTTCACATTTATAAAACTATTTGTGACTAATTTTTATATAAAATATTATTATATATATTTTTTTTAAATATTATTTATGAACACAAAAATATATTTATACAATACAATATAAATATTTATATAATTACTCTAATTATTTTACTTTATAAAATACAAAATAATTAAATAAAATATGATTTAATATTTAATAAATAAATTTATTTAATTTTAAAAAAAATTAAATGAATTGGAAAAAAAAAGTTTTATTGAGCGATTTGAACCCTACCCGTTTGCATTGAAAGCAGGTGTTCTTCTGACTGCACAACTGCATCGCTGGAAATATTTGAAACTTAATTGTTTAAAAGCTAAGCATGAATTTCGAAGGCTATTTTCTCTGTATTGACTGGCCATTCGACGCTAATTCATCGAGGGTTGAACACCTTAATGAAGTACTACTATTATACCAAGTCTCGTCCGAAAATGAATTTCCTTAGTCGTGCCCTCCCCTTATAAGAAGTAATAAAAAAAACCGGCCATTTTTTTTTACAAAGGAATTAAAGCATTGGAGGTAACATAAAGCAAAAGCTCTGAGGTGGCATCACACTCATAACAGATATAGATAAATTCTTTTTATCAATGATATAATTTTTTGGCATAGAAGAATCTTTCAACTGCTAGAATGTCCAAATGTCCATGTATATGCAAGGATTGCCCAAGAGGTTGAAGAGAAGAAAAAATGCATGCAGAGAGTTCCTTCAGGTTTTAAAATAGTTTGGTGGGTGTTAGGTATGTAAGTGTCTCAGAGATTAATTCTTGCAAGAAAGTGAAAACCTCAATCAAAGCTATCAAACCATAATTTTTCAAACAGCAAAACACCTCAACATAAACAAATAAACCTATTCAATGGAAACAATTGGACTTTTCAACTCTCTTTGGACTCTGCTCCTGCTCATAAGGTGAAGACAACACAGCGGTCCTTGAAAGAGAACAAAAAAAAGCCCTTCAGTCGTCAAAATTTAAAGCTACTTGACTATAAATTCTGGCACTATCGGAGGCAAAAGTGGCATTCCAATTTGAACAGTCTTAGACGTTCTTCAGCGAGTGTTTTATTAATATTGCTCAATAAAACAACATCAGGGCTATTCCCAATGGACCTCATAAATTTGAGCCACGGTCAAATGACGAGGGCACCAATGTGAGGCCATTGACAGATATGAAGTGGATTTCCCTCACTACAAAGTGGGTCTTCAGTGGCACTAAGTCCAAACTCATGGCATGTCAGCAAAGAGTTCATGATTATGACCATTTGGCTACTGTGGTTCCCTAAATGTTCTTGAAGGAAAATAATGTTGGTAATTCCTATGAAGGTAACGCATGTATCAATAGATGATTGACCAATAGACATAAAACCTGAGTGAAGTCAAAAGATGATTAATTTGAATATGAGGTGCATCATGTTAAATTTAAACTCAAATAACAATTTTAATAAGATTTAGTTTTAAATTTCACTACAAAGTTTTTTTTAAACTTCTTTATAATTAATTAAATCAGAAAATACATCATTTCTATGAACAAATTAAATTGAAGAGATGCAAGGCAAGTATTTTGTTAATTAAGAAAAATTTTAAAAAATCTTTTATGAATGTAACTATTATTTCAATGCATTCCAAAAATAAATATACATCATAGCATAAATTAATTTATTCTAATCATTTCCTTATTAGTATATGAAGAGAGTCTCAAATATATACCTGCCAAAGCATTGTATGGCTCATTTTCATGGACATCTAAGGCAGCCGCTCTGATTCGGCCATCCTTTAAAGCC
Organism: Trichonephila clavata; assembly: GCA_019973975.1. Lineage (NCBI taxonomy): Eukaryota > Metazoa > Arthropoda > Arachnida > Araneae > Nephilidae > Trichonephila > Trichonephila clavata. The sequence goes on along the minus strand of BMAO01014431.1, from coordinate 43,763 downwards.
AAAGCTAATGCATTTTCATCAACTAAACCGCCACGAGCTGTATTTACCAGAAAGGCTCCTACATAAAGAAAAATAACATTGCAGATTAAGAATATAAAATCAAGTACTTTTCTATGATTTAAAATAAATTAAGAAAATAATACACACTTATTCACATAAAAATAAGAGAAAACATGAAAGTAATCTTCAAATCATTTATACAACAATAAAATTTAGAAGCATCCACAAAATGCAAGTAAAGGTCAATCAAAATTCAGCAAATATTATGAATCTGATTTCAACGAAAAGTGAAGATTAATGAAAATAAAATCAAATTTAAGTACATTAGTTATTTAAAATATAACATTATGAAAAAACCAATGATGCATTTGATGGTTGGTTCATTGCCAAAAAACTTGTCCAGTTAATGTAGGTACCAGAACATTGTCATACAGCATCTAATTACTTGTGATTCTTATTAGGAGTAAGATTTCGTAATTTGATCTTTTGGCAAATCACTAATTCATTTTTTTAATCATGGGAATGCTTTCTATAGTCATCAGTGTTTAAAAAGAGATTTTTCAAAAACTGATAAATTGTTCTGCATCTTTATTTTACAATGAAACGTATATCGATTATAATTGAAATAGAGATTTCTTTTCTTTAGGATGATTTTTTCTATACTAGGTAACAATGTTCTTACAACATACACTAAAACTATAATGCAGTATAAAAAAAATTTCCAGCTTATTAATTCACAAAAAATTAGAGTACAAGAAAAGCACTAAATTCAAAGATGACAAAAGAGAACAACGATCCAACTTTTCTACCAAACTAAAAAATATACAAAAGTGAAAAAATGTTATTTATAGGCTTATTATGAGTTATTTACACCAAAAACATATTTTTAAATGCAAGGTCTTTATAGTGAAAATGTGAAAAAAAAATGGTTTAAGAAATAAAACAAAAGTATAAACTTAAATTTTTGTGTTGATAAATTTTTACAAGATCAATTAGGTACAAAATAAAAATAAGCAACTTGAAACACTTAATTCTAAATGATTATTAAGCACAGTCGGTACTTTCTTATATAATGAGGCTTTTGAATCTGTAGTTTTTTTTCCTAAATCATCCACATTTGGATTAGTTCATGATGATCCTAACAAAATTAGGTGTTTTAGGTGCATATCATTTAATTTTGAGCGATATTTTGATTTAATTACGCATTATAAAAAACATTTCTTCACAAACATGTGTTGATCCAAACCTACAACAATATCTGACCACCAAATCACGTAATTTGGAAAATTGCTTGGTGGTGCAAATTTCCAAAATTCGGATCATTTGCGGCTAAAATAATTTCCTTAAACTTGCTTTTCAAAGTAATATGGTGCTGTAGGTCAATAATTTCAATTTGTACCTGAGGTGGGTAACAATTAATGTATTGAAGAGAAATCGAAAAAGAATTTGTGAAAAGTTCAGTATTTTTTTAATTTTTTTTTTATCATCTTTGAAATCCTCAAACCTGGCACTGAAAGAATCCTGCAAAAAATGAATATTAAATTTTTAATCTATCATAGTTTGGAACATTACTAACTTTGTCAGATAATTCCTGCTTGAATGGGAAATGAGTTAATTTTTTCCCTCCAAAATCCAAACAAAAAAAAACAAAAGTTTGTTCACAAAAGAAGAGATATATGACCAAATAGGGTAGGAAAAATACAATTTTTTCTCTGTAACTTTAAATTTAAATTGTTTAAACGTTCCATTATATCGGTAAGAAAAGCTAAATCCTACAGCTAATTTTCACTCCAGAGGAGCACTGGGCAGTTCATTGTTTTCTTCCAGATATTCTAAAACACATTCCCTCTAACTCCAAAATCTTGCAAGTGAACTTCCTTTAGAAAGCCAACGCACACTACAATGAAGGAGTAACTCGCCATTTTCTTCCATTTCTTCGGGGAAAAGCGTACGAAATCTTCGTCGATTCAGAGAAGCTCGTATTTTGTTGAAACAGTGCACCACGGAGTCAACAACGAAAGATAAGTTTAAGTTCTTGGCACAAAGAGCTTCTTGATGAATTATACAATGATACTTGAATGAATAAAATCAAAGATCGCTTATCAAATAATTTTCAAGCAATGCAACAAAACCTTTTATTCTGCCAACCATGCAAGGTGCTCCATCTGTGCAAACACTGTCTAATTTGTCCATTCCACTTTGTTAACTTCACCTGTAGTTAAAACTAGTTGGCGCAAATCAAGAAGTTCTTCCACAGTACTAAAACTATCGCTCGTGTAACGCACAAAGATGCTTAACTGCGTATTGTCAGTGATATCACAGCTTTCATCCAAAGTTAATGAAAATTATTTGCAATTTTGAAGCCCAGAGACAGTTTGCGTTCCAACATCCTGGCCCATGTCATCTGTGCGACGCATGACGGTATTTCTAGACAAAGCTATTTTATCAACCATATTTAAATGACCGACATTTTGGGCGAAATTTAAAAGGCTACTTTTTATTATCTCCTCTCCGTCTGAATATGGTTTTTTCTTGCGGGTTAACAACAAAGAAAGTTCATAAGAAGCCTTCACCATAGTTTCCATTTCGTCATTTCTCTTCTGGAACAAAGATTGTTGGTCGGCTAAAGATTTCTTTCTTTTTTTTGATTGATAAATTCCGTTTGCTAATTTGATCCGACAGGATATTTGCTGTTGAAATCACTACGCGGTTGTTTGAAATGATGGTCCAAGTTAAATTTTTTTGGAACTACTATACAAATTCCACATATCAAACAAACAGGCTTGGAAGCATTTTGATGTGTAAACAAGTATTGTTCTTCCCAGACAATATTAAAATCACGTGCTGCAATATCCTCTTCATAATTTCGTTTCGATGTGGAAAGTTTACTCATAAACATATTGAAAATAAATTTTTTTTAAACAACTACGCTCAACGCTAAAATCTAAAAACAATTTTAGAAAAGGAAAAAAAGCTTAACGTCTTGCTAAACAGAGTTGAAAATCAATTGAGTCTGACAGCTAGAGACAATTTGCCGATGTTACGCTACAAATTTTCTAGGCTCCAAATCCATCGTACTAATTAGTCATAGATGCAAGTTCTCACTCCCTCTGCTTTATAAAGCGGCTACTTTGTGCAGATTGAATTACTTCTACCGTATTAACATCTGCTTTCCTAATTTCTTGCAGAATTACTTCTTGACATTACAGAAATCGTAAATAGCCAACATCTTCAGGAAAACCTTTTTATCTGACATCACGCTGACAGCTAATAGCTATAAACACAAACTTCAGCACTGCAAGGGGAAGCTGAAATTCGAGTGGAGATCCGAGATGCTAAAAAGCAACCACCCCCGAGAGAGGGTGACTTTTGGGGCAGATTCGACCGTCCAAGAGAGAGAGAATTTTTTTTAGTCTCACGCGTAACTCAACATTTTTCTCGGAACATTACAATGCTGCGGAATTGTAAGTTTTGGAGCATGATTTCATTTTTGGCGCTATTCTGAAGAAAAGAAAAAAATCTTACTTAGCGCCCTTAAAACATCCCCCTGACAATTTCAGTTTCTTACATATGTTCTTGATGATAATTTTCCATTCTAATTCAATCAATTCAGCAATATTTTCATAACATTTTTATAGTTTTTCAATAAGTCTTCGCATGCCACAGCCACGACTCCCGCTTGCCACTGGTTGGTCACCCCTGGTATACATCGCTTCAAATATTAAAAGGATGTTAACAGCAGTCAACTAACTAAGGAGATTCATCACAATAATGATGAAAAAAACTTCATATTCAAAATGCTTATTTGGCATGCCCACATTATAAATAGCTTTTTTGTAACCTAAAAGTTACATTTATCCATTACTTTCAAATCACTTTAAGGGTGTCCGTCACGTCCATAGGAGCCCATGTTAAATTGCGTAAGTTTATGTACATTTTTCTCTGAAACTACTTACTTCTCAGGGATAAAATTTTTACAGTTGGTTATGTGTACTATCAATAACACTTGAACGAACGTTTTTGCATTTTTGCTAAAAATTAAATTAATTATGAATTTTTTAAAAATTGTCAAAATTTTTTCTCTAAAATTTAGTTTTAAAAAGTCATATCTAAAAAAGTGTGTGCTAGATATATCCAATTCCCTCCATTAAAATGTGTAAACATCTGCTCACTGAAAATTTGAGAATTATATGATAAGTAGTTTTTGAGAAAAAAAGGTATATATAAAGTGAAAAATATTACATTTTGAGAAAACAGGCTTAAAAGTAAAAATTTGTTATTTTTTGATTATTATTATTATTTTTTTTTTAGTATTTTCCAGAAGCATATGAAGCATTATTTTTACTTCTTGCTGATGCAAAAGACTCTTCTAATTTTCTTTTTTTTCCATTACTCTTAACAATTTTGCCTTTTTTGAGGATCTTAAGATGCTTTAGTTGGGCTACATGAATCCTACGTGTATCTAGTTTTTTGAAGCATGACACACAGTTATAACTTAGTTCAATATCATTATGCTTTAAAATAATTAATTTCGCTACATGACTCATACTGAGTTGGGCAATAGCCACACATTTACCCCTAATTTTAGAGTTTTTATTTTCGCAAATGTAGAATCAAAATGACCATATGGTGTTATTAACTGACTTATTTGGGAGTTCTGAGTCTTTCCGTGTAAACATTTTCTTAATAACAAAGGATCACCTTAGATCTCTAAAAAATGGCTTCATTTAATTCATTATGGTATATATGTATGTGTTTATGATCATAGTGCTTTTCTTTACATTTAGCTTCTGTCTTATGAAACTTACACCAGGCATTTATGTCTGCAGGTCACAGTCCATGCTGAAGGTTCTCGTTTGAAGACAGAAGGTGAAAATAAAAAGCCCAAACAGAAGTTTTCATGCTGTATAGATCATTGATATTATTTCTAATAGCCACAATATAATATCTTTGAATTTTTTATATTAAAATGTTGGTGAGTCAGTTAAAACACTTAGGCTTTTTCCATCACTTAACTTTTCCCCCTCTGTTTTGCTTTTAAGATCAAAAAGACGTGTTCCCATATACTTTTGGATAAGCCCAATACACACTAATTTTTCCACTTGAACATCATATGGATTCATGCTCATCAGAAACTTATGCAAGGGGAAACACAGGTGCTCCAAGCAGAGCTCATTTGATATGCGTCAAGGAGTAGCTTCATCAAAAAAATTTTTTTTTAAATACTTCTAGTTATCGTATTTCTTCATATCATATATCATTTTAAACAGAAATGTTTGAACCTTTACAAAATATAAAAAAGTGAAAATCGATAATTTTTTGAAAATTCATGCGCCGGACCCTCTTAATGAATATAAAAGTCAAATATATATATATTACCGGCAAAGTAGAAAATGCCGGAATTGTATAGAATGCAGGACGTTTTTAGGCAAAATATGAAATTTATTACATACTTTGCCAAGGCATTCTATAGAATGACCAAAGCTACTTAGGCAAAGTATGAAAATAAGGCCATGATAAGGCAATTATATTAATGACGTACATTCCTAAAAATACAAATGTTATTCTGAAAAAATAATGAGTGTGCCATTAAAAAAATATTCAAAATACATAAAAGAAAGTGATAGAAGTAGAAAACAAAATTTCTTTCTTTCTTATAAATTTTCCCACAAAAAAATAAGAAATTAAAATTAACCTACTTGTTGCAACAAGGTAGGCAGGCTTGAGTGACATTTTGAATTACATTTCATTACATTTTTCACGCAGAGACAATTCTTATAGTTGGTACTTTGTTTTACACATACATTTGATGAATCATTGGCCGCTTCCATTGGACTGAGCAATTGCTACTGACTGGACAGGAATTTCGTGGACAGGAATATCTTTAATTCTGAGCAAGTTCTTAGGGCACAAAGTATAAATTGTGATTTCGCACATGATTGTTTTAAAATTCCTTCAGAAGTTCTAAGTCAATAGAAACCATCTTTTCCCCTCTCATTACAAGTGCCAATTTATTGGCATTTGGAGGGAAAAAAATCACAGGTTTTATACAACAATACCTTTTTTTTTTAAAAATAATTTTCTGACAAGGTTCACAAAGACGGATGTACAATTCAATATCAAAACGTGTAACATTTTCATATTTGGTTTTTTCAGAATTAATTCACGTCCTCAGAATCCGTGACGTAATCAGTGCTTTTCAACCTTTTAATCTTCCGGACCGGTTAAGATCTGATAATTTGACCGCGGCGCACTGAGGGTGGGACGTTGATTATTTATATTTTAAACTGTGGAATGAATGGGCTATCTCATCTACTAGTGTGTGAGGATTAGGAGGAAAACTAGCAATAGTCAAAACAACAGAATTTATTTACTATTCTCAACAACATCACAAATTCATCAATCTAAGTAAAGAAATGCACCAATTGATATATACGGGAACAATCGCGAAGCAGACGAGCGAATCGAATCACTTACACTTAGTACTTCCAGGCAATACACTTTCTTATATGTTTCTAGAGTAATCCAATTCGAACGGATCGAATCCAATTTAACAACTAATTGGCCAAATCGTCAATCTTAATATTAATTAAATAATCTACCAAGTGCTCTCGTGTAACTTTATGTTACACTTCATACTATCCTTTCGCTTCTAACCACTCTCTTCGTACTCGACCCCAAAGACTAAAACTTACATACATAACATAATTTACACAGATCGCGTCTTCATCTTCGGGAGGAAGTTTTCAATTAAATAATATTTTTAAAGAAAGATATTCCCTATGAAGATTGTTAGGAAAAACCCGGACCGGCCTGTTACAACTGTTTCGATTTAATAATTTAATTGTATTTAAACAAACCCATGCCTTCAGAATAAAATTCAGTTGAAACAAAAAATGAATATAGAGTGATTTTACATGAAATATAAAGTATTTCCAAGGAAAGTCGCACATACAAGAGAGAAATACACCTCAGTAAATAAAGTGAAAACAATTAAATGCTCCTTGAGTGGCCTGATATTATTTGATCCACGGACCCGGGTTTGGGGACTACTGCTATATGGTACTGACGCCTTTTTTAACAGGTTAAATGAGTTTACATTTATTTTCCACAAACATAAAATCATAGCTATTCAGCAACTAATAGTTCCTGGGTTCCTTTTTAGTAGTCATTTTGTACATCAGTTATTAACTCCTAGGTCCTAGTAAGTAATTTCAGGTGTTTTTTTTTCTTCAGCATTAACTTGAATTTTGGCCAGCTTGTCGTCGAATAGTTGTTTCATGACTATAGACCAGGGGTTGGCAACCTTTTAGCTGTGGTGTGTCAAACCAATCAATCCATATGATTCAGCATACCACACAGAGCATTTTTGAAACAATTCAAAAATTGACAAACTTGTTGAGTACAAATTGCAGCTAAGAATTGTACTGTGTGCCACATGTGCCAAAGGTTGCCAACCCCTGCATGACCTATCTCCAACACTACAGTTTGCTCTTCCATTTTCATGCAGCACAGGAAAACACTACTTTTTTTGTTGAAATAGTTTAAGTAAAATTGTGAGTATTTTGACACTCCCAATCAAACCGCAATGCGCAACTGACAAATTCTGAGCCTCAAACATGTGTTAAAAGTCTCGTGTCTCCACACAATATTCGAAACGAATCAGAGATGTATTTCATACTTTGCCGGTTTCTCATTAAGCATTCTATAGAATGTCCGGGTAATGTGTGAAATATGAATCATTTCATACATTGCCGGCTAGTTTTAGGTACTCTGTACAATGCCTAGGCATTCTATAGAATGCCGGATTTCATACTTTGCTGGTAAATATACATGCAATTAAATATTAAGATAATTAAAATAAATTCTGCAATCAATTCAATTACAAAAAACATATGTTCACTGATACAGAATTTATTTAAAAGAAGACCATAAAACAAGTACTAATACTCTGTAATAATGCACCTTTCAAAGATTAAGACGAATAAATGAAATTGCAGAATAAACGAGAACATGTATTTAAATTCAATGGTTTAGAAAGAAGGAGCTAAACATCTGAACTTTCTTAAAGATTTCCTCTGAATAAAAAGATAATTGTTTCGATTCCATCAATATAATAAACACACTAATATAAAAAAATTCAACTACTTTCAAACTTAACTGAAATTTCAGATGTTTTAAAAATTTGACCTTAAACTTTTTGGCAATTTTGCTGCAGCAGTTAAAGAAAAGGAAGTAGTCTTAAAAAAATCAGGTTCATATAGAATACAATAAGAACAATATTTATAATTAAGATTTTAGTGCTGCAAGGAAGAGTAATTCAAAGAAATAGCTCAATAAATGCTACTGCCACTAGAATGATCTGTATAATCAAAAGAGGGGAAGGGCGGGATGATTTTTCCAATATTTTTTTTCACACAATTCACATCACTTCCTCCTATTAATATGTTTCTTTTTTTTTTAAGTGAAACAAAATATTAAATAAAATGCAATTAAAAAGTACTAACCAGGTCGCATTTGCTTTATGGTGAATTCATTAAATACATGATGATTATGTTCGTTAAGAGTGCAATGTAACGATACACAGTCACTCTGAAAAAGCAAATCTTGCAATGTATAAACCCTTGTAAGACCTAAAGATTTTTCAATGCCATCAGGAAGATATGGATCATAAAATATCACATTAAAACCAAATGCTTTGGCACGCAAAGCAACAGCTGTTCCAACACGACCTAATAAACAGAATTTTAAAAGAAATTATAAAAACAAATAAAAGTAAACAGTTTGACAGTTTAAATTTGCTTAAAATTCAACATTTTAAACAACAGATAACAGCAAGTTTTGTGAAAAGTAAATTGCCAAACTATAACCTAGTCCAATAATGCCAAGTGTATCTCCACGGATTCTAGCACATCCCTGAGCAGCTTCACGCACTTGTTCTGGACCCTGAAATTTCTTTCCTTCTCTCACCATATTAGCTAACCAATATGTACGCCGATATAAGTTAAGAATGAGGCACATTGTAGTATCAGCAACTTCCTCAACTCCATATCCTGGGACATTGCAAACAGCGATACCTAAAAATTTAACGATGTTTCAAAATAAACATCACAAAACATGTCACAAACATTTCAATTGATATGAATTTCTAAAATTCTCATACACTTATACAATGAACTACAACAGAAAGAAAATCTTACAAGACAGGAAGATAACTGAAAAAGTATAGCAATAATCATAAAAAAAATACTAATCAAATTGTAACAACATGGTTAAAATATTTAGTAACCAAGTATCTGAATATAACATACAATGCCACATCAGTATATGTTTGTAATTACAACATAAAATGCTATAGTTTACATTGATTAACCTTTAAAACTCGGAGGTAAATATGCTTACCGACTGTAGTAAAAAGATTTTACAGACAATTCTTTTCCCCCTTTTACGATTTTTCCTATACTTTTCCCCCTTTTACGATTTTTCCTGACTCTTTTTATGATTTTACTTCTGTTGTCTATAATTAGGTGGTGGTATTTTTCGCAAACATTGTGCGCATTCTTTATCATTGGTGACGACGTTTAGGAACAAGTTTTGATTTTAAAAAAATATATATACTTCATTCAATGACTTTACGTTGTCTATGAGTAACAGATATTTCTTTTCTTTTGCTTTTTCTTCGATTTTTTAGAATACTCCCAAAATTTCTCACACAAATAGAGATTGAGAATTTGATGAAAGATTTAGAAGAAAAAAATTTTGATGATAGAGTGATTCAAAGTATGAAGATGAATTCGTAAAATAATATTTTAGAAAATAACGAGGTTGATTTAGATGTGTCAGCTAAATTTGATGGGAAAGTTGAAAATTTACTTTCATGGAAAGAGGAAGAAGGCTCGGAAGCGATAAATGAATTGCATTTTTCTGGTAAAGTTGGATTGAAAGTTGATGCCAGCAATTTTTCAAAACTGAAAATGATTTTTTATCAACTGATGTTCAAAGATGAAATTTTATCAGTTCTAGTTGAAGAAACTAAGAGGTATGTATTTTTCATGGAGAAACATCTGACAAATGAAAACACACAACTTCATGAAAACCTACTAATAAGAATGAAATTTTAAAATTTCTTGATTTAATTTTACTGATGAGACACGGCGAAAAAGATAGCAAACAGAATTATTGAACAACTAATAATTTGCCCCGCGATCGTTTCCAGATGATTTTAAAATTTTTACACTTATCCGATAATAGTTTAATATAAAGCAGATATTCTCTAACTTACGACAGATTCTCGAAAATACAAAAAATGTTTGATAGTTTTAACAGAACATTTAAAGAAGTGTATGATCACACAGAAAATTTATCTTTCGATGAAGATATTATCAAATTTAAAGGAAGAGTATTATTTAAACAACACATTCCAAAAAGAAATTTTTTTTTCAAACCCCACGCAAGCAGTGGGGTTTGAAAATGTACAAAACTGCAGATGCCACTGGCTATACTTATGATATGAAAGTATATCAAGGTAAAGATAAAAAAGAAAACCTTTCAATATCTGTTTCCTATAATGTTGTATATACAATGATATATTGCATAAAAGGTAAAGGCCATAAAGACTTTGGATAATTTATTTTCCTCGCCGGAACTTTTTCCGAGACCTTTTAAAAGAAAAAATGATTAATTCCTTTGGAACTGTACGATGTAATAGAAAACATTTTCCAAATGATCTGGCTCCTTGTAAAATGAAATAAGGCGATCTTGCCATGAAATTTTGTAATGGAATAACAGCCTTGTGTTGGAAAGATAAGAGGCAAGTATATATGGTGACCAATATGCACAACCCCCAAAATGAATTTATTATTGAAGAACAAAAAAGATATAAACAAAAATTGACGGTGACGTTTCTAAATGCAAAAAAGACAAATTAACAACTAGCAAGGCAAAAACTGTGACAGGTTACAACAAGCATATGGGATATGTTCATTTAGGAGACCGCATGGCATCCACTTACACTTTTGCAAGAGGAACTAGAAAAGGGACAAAAATAATTATTCTTTAGCGTCCTCCCTATTGCTGTTCTGAATGCTTTTTTAATATTCATGTCATGCTAAACTTCGTCAAAATTCAGTTTAAAAGATTTTAGAATAAATTTAATTACATCTCTAATAGGAAAAATAAACCATAAAAATGCAGAGCCTTCAGTAACAAAAAAAAGTGAAGACAAATGATAATAAATTTTCTCATTGGCCAATTGACGAAAAGTAAAGAAGGTGTGCTTATTGTGCGAAAAAGAATACACAAAAAAGAACCACTATAATCTGTAAGGCATGCCGTGTGGCTCTTTGTATTGACCACAACTGTTTTGAAGATAATCACACAATTTATTTAAAAATCTCTTAATACATAAACCAATACAAAACAAGAAACCAGAATTCAAAATATTAAAACTGATACATTTTTTATAAAAAATTAATGAAATTTTTTTAAAAAAAAGCTCTTTTAAGAGTCAAAATTTTCAAAAAGTAGAACTCATTTTCACATACAGATATTTCAAAAGCATTGCTTACAGAAGTTTTTTCAATTTAAGATATACGTTTCTCTTAGAAACAAAAAAAGTACTGAAAAATAAAATTAGAAACAAATTAATACATTTTTTTTTAAATTAAAGATTCATAAAACTGGCTGTTCAATCTGTCAAGGTTCAAAGTACACATGTTGGTGTGATGTGGAAGTTTGGTGAGAGGTTCAGACTTCTCAAGTCCCGCCCGAGTAGCCTTTGTATAGCTTTAGAATGCGATGTTATTAAAAAATCAAATCAAATTGATCACAAAATATTTGGAGTACATTTATTATTATTTTGTGTATGTGTGTGCACTAAAAGGGCATTAGTCCAAAAAGTAAAATGATTAGTAATATTGTTTTTAAAGTTTTACATATTTTGTTGAACAATTTTGAAAATGTGAGGAGTTATTTCCTTATTACATGGTTACAATGTTGTAGTTAAATATGTAAGCTGTAATAATGAGACCACATATAAAGTGTGCCCACTAAACCATGCGACTACACACCTATATATGTGTGTATGTATGTATATATAAGCAAACACCAAAATAAGTATTGCGAGTTTACAACTGAACTATCATACTCTCAGAGAGTGTAGCCCAGAGAATACAGAAGTTATTAATTTAATATTGTTTTAACGTACTTGCTTCTAGAAAATTTCTCAGCAATATGTTATTATTCTCATTTCTTTTGCTGTTTTTTAGTTTGAAAATGTTAATTTACACAATACACAACTCTAAGTTATGATAAATTTGAAAGTATTTAAAACTAAAAGATTTTATTTTTTAAGGAACATGAAAATATTTCACAAAATTAAGAAAATTTTTTTAAACATTCTAAAGTTACTTTAACACACAAATAATTATTATAAAATGCCTTATAATATTTTTCTCATACTTAAGGGATAATAGCCTATATTGCTCCACATGCTTCATCAATCTATCTCACACTTAAGCAATGATTGCAATAAAATCTTGTTTCAAAATGAATTATTTTTAGCCATTTGCTTAGGCTAAAAAATTATAAATGGAACAAATAAGAGTAATATATATACTAATTTTTACTAATAGGTAATTTCTAGTCAGTCTAAATTCTACTTTATTAACTTTTGAAATGCTGCTTTAGAAACATATTTTTTAACTTACGAATTTACTTTCAAAGAGACATGAGAAATAAATCAAAAATTTCAAAATACTCATAAAATCAAAATATGCAATTGAAAGTTTGCAAGTCATTCAATTAAAATTGGGAACCAGGAAAAAATTATTGTGATATGATATGGCGTCAAATATTGGGATTTCTCTTATTCGTGAATGAATACCGACTAAAACTCAGCAACACTTACTATCTCCCCTTTGTAACTAGAAAACAATAATACATATAGCAGAATTGGACGAACCAGTGGGGGAAAGAAAATTTTTCTGCAGTTCTGAAAACGCCAAATAGAAGGGATATTTTGAATTTGAATTCTAAAGGTTAATGCATTTAAATCGTGAATCGACATATTGTAACGCTTAACTAGGAATTTTTTATGTGGACTTCTCATAGAAACATACATAACATTGACAAATCTACTCTTCAAAATTTTTTAAAATACTGACAGCTAATAATCATTATCATGTTATTATATTTATCTCAATTGTAGTTGTACAATTCATAATTATAAACATCCTAATAAGAGTTCCTATTACTTTTCTCAATTGGTACAAGTATAAATTAACAAACATGGTTTTCATTACTTGTAGAAGTTTATTTAAGACGAGTGTTTATGATAGAATGAAGCAAAAAATAAATATAGATGCTATTTCATAAAAATGGAAGTTAAAATACATTTGCTTTTGTTCCAATTTTGATAAATGTGAATATTTCGAAACACCATGCATTTAAAATATCACAGTAAATTTACAAATGCACACTTATGAAAAATGCTAAAAAGCAAATCATAGGTCTTAATTTTAATGTAAAAAAGTTAAAGGGCAAAACTTTATATTAAATTTATGCATAGAATTAAAACCACATGTAATCAATTTAATCTAAACCTGCACTATATAATGTTTATTCAATAAAAAATGACATTTGTAACAACTTCTGCATTTTTTATCCTAGCTAAATAAAATATAGTTGCTAAAAATAATTCTAAAACTAATAATTTTCATTATTATTCCCCCCCCCCCGAAATTAAGAGCAAAATTGCCCATGTTCTAAATTTCGTTTGAAACCCATTAAGATTCAAGATATTCAGGGCAATTTTTTATAAGACAGTACATTAGATAAACATTTTGTAAAAGAGTTGTTAGCTCAAATTTAAAACTTGTTTAGTAGCAAATTTTATAATCTTAAAAATTTCTTCCCAGTTTATTTTAAAAATTTAGTGATGTTAATTTTAGTTCATATATAAGGAGACTGATAAATGTATAACTGTAACTATAGATAGTTAATTATATAGCAAACCTTATGGCAAGCAAGCTATTACCATAATTTTACAAATCAACATATTTTTTCCTGAATAATTGAATTATAATTGCAGATAATTGTATAAATTTATGGATTTGGGGACTTTAAATATGGAAAATCCAAATTTCACAAAACTCTTTGTATGCTACATTCAACTTTTTTCATAACTGTAATTAATTATTCATACATTTGACTTATGCTTTTTTGAATTTTTAGAGAATTACTTACCAACTGATGTACACATTTTTGAGGGGTATAGAATAAGCTATTTTATACAATTAATGTTTGAGAAACTCACACACATTTGATATTGACTTTTTTCAAAGCAACATCTACTTTTCTTAAAATTCATATAACTAATAAACTTTTGCACATAATTTTATCCTACATTTGAAATTTAGGGATAATGCAGGATTCAGAATCAGTTGTGTGTAAAAAAGTAGCATCTTAGAAACAATTGCACTTAAAGTTAACTATGTTACTCCAAATACATTATGAATTCATTAACATTATAACTCAGTTCCTTTAGAACAGATATATCAATTTTGCCCATGTGCAATAAAAATTACGAGTTTATAAAAAATGTTATTTTTTAAAAAAGACCTTTATATTTGATGTCTTTTTGTTATTATGTACATTTATATTTTGTTGTTTATGTGGTTACAAAATCAAATAGTAACTTGATTTTACTTTCAAAACTTCACAAATGCATCTTTGATGGTTTTAAAAAAAAATTTGCTTTTTTTAAAACAAAAGTTGTTATATCCATATCTATAAATACATGTAAACAAAAAAATATTATTTTGAAATTCCACACAAGAACATTGTACCAAGCTTCATATTAATACATGCTAATGCACAAAATTTTTAACTTACTGGCATATTATTTTGATTAAAATGACTCTTAACACACACAAAGAATTAAATCACATCATTGACATCTCTAAGCATTGAACTCAATGGATAATGGATCAAAACAACAATTTCTTAAACCAAATACACAACTTAACTTTTTACCAGTTTTTTCACAAAAATATCTAGTCTTTACAAAAAAAATAATAAATAAATAACCGGGTTTTTTTCAACATGAATTAAAATTTTGCATAAATAATATATTTTCCATTTTCTTCATGTTTTTTGATTCATTAATAAAACCACATTTCTTGATATCCAGATGCATTTTGAATTTTTTAGGAAGTAGTAAATATATATGTAGTGTTTCAAGTCAACTCCAAGTTTTTTTAAAAACGGTTTTATTCATTGACGTCTTAAGATTTCTTGAGCCCTGACACAAATGACCTATGACCCTTGAAAGCAGACAGTACTAGCATATGTTTTCAAATACACATACAAACAATAACCCGAAACAAATCAATGTATTTGAATTACAATCTCACGAAACGGCTCGTCCAACTCTCGCCTTTTGACTAAATCTTAGCTGGTTTTCCTTTTGTACCCAGTCAGGGCTTTCATCTCCGACCTTGAGGTCAAAGGCTTTGATTAATTTGCCCATTTTTATTTAAAATGTTGATAAATTTAAAAAGTACTTTAACGTTAAGTAAAAATTTATAAATTGAGTAATGATTGTGTATAGCGATAGGCCTAGACCTACTCATGGATGATGGTCATCACATAGCCTAGGACAGACTTTTGAGTTCACATGCAGACTTTTTTAGAGAATACACCCTGAAATAATATTTGACCGTTAAATTTATTCGATATATATGATCTTATTAAGACAGAGTAGAGAAAGAGATGAGGCCCTAGGCCCGGGACCATGTCTTAAGACGTCCTTGGTTTTATTCAGCGAGCAATCGACAGACCCTATGCTGAGAGAAACAGAGCCAAGTGAAGTCGAAGTGGCTTATATTCAAATGTGTTAAGTACCCTTCTTAGTTATGTGTTATACTTGAAAGTTAAGGATGGCATATATGCGGTTAAAAAAATAATGATCTGGGATTAGAAGTGTTCTGTTTGGACTATCTGTTCTGAGAAATAATTGGGTGCTTAATTTCAGACTTGAAGATGCAACGAAAAATAAAGTTAAATGGTATATAAGGCATTCAATTTTAGATCTAATTTAACTATATATATGCAGTTTGTGTTTCTAAGAAAAACTTTTTTCCAAAATTTACCATGCAATCACATTTATAATTTTAAGAAACTAGTGTGTTCAAAATATTGGATCTGAATACAACTTACTAAAATGCAAAAAGATAAAATGGAAGTTGGTTATGGTGTTTTCAAATGCTTAAATGCAATGAAAAACCAACAATTATATATCTGAAGGCAAAAAATTTTTTTTCTCGTCAGCAATTCTTCCAATATATTTCAAATCAGCCTGTTTACTTATGTGATGTATTTACGAACTCCAGCAATAGCAATAAAATAATATAACTAGTAAAAAAATACAAAAGAAAAAGAAAACATATTGCATGCAATTGGCCCAAATTTAACAGCACCCTTCCAAATTGAATATACTTGTAACATTAAGTCTTTCAACTACACATTTTATTCCCCATATAATAAATTCATCTCAGCATTCAGATGTATATTCTACGTTCCATTTCGCAACCAAACTTATTTTTAAAGTATATAAAATCAATATTTTTCAGTTGATACACAACTTGTAGCCAATAAAAGCTAATTGTTAAAGACCAAACTAACAATCTATTTTCTAACAAATTACTTTATTATCATTTCTCAAATACACAAGAGACAAAAAAAAAACAATTTAAAAAACATATGAAATCTTACCCAATTCTCCAGCAGCTTTAATATCAATATTATCCACTCCAGAACCTATACGGACAATTATTCTTAGTGCTTTAAATTTATCTAAGTCTTCTTTTGTTAATGTGATTGTATGCCACATCAGAGCTCCCACGGCTTCATTTAAGACCTAAATTAGAATTGGAAAGAATTCAAAAGTTAATAAAATGTTAAGTTTACAATAATTTTTATTTATACTCAGTTTTGCCCTAAATTGGTAGAATAAGAAACGCTCCAATGACTAAATCACAGCCATTGCACACAGAAACTTGGGTTACACTAGGAGAGAAAAAAGTGACTAGAACCAACGATATTAACCAAATTTAGTGGGGAAAAAATGTGCACGAAAAATGCTCATTTATTACACCTATTAACAAAAGAAAATTTCTAATTAATGTTTCAAAACATTTTAGTTGCTTTTTGTTCATTAGTATTATTTTAAAATAGTTTATAATATAAATGATTATGAACAAAGCATGTAAATATCGCTTATGCATGCTATGTCTTAAGATATAATTATACGTAAAATAGAATTTTGGTAATCCTTTGAAAAATTTATCAATACCAAAATTTGTTATATTTCTTAAAACTTCTGGTTAACCAGAAAAAAAATATACCTTGACACACGTAATTTCTTTTCTCTTTAAAATTTAAATTACATAATATAAACTAAAAAGTGTTTTTATTAATTTGAAAAATTGTAATCGACATTATATGTAAAATTCAATACAGAGAAATATTCGGTTAAATAAGAATAACTTCAATGGGAAAAATGATTTAAAATAATTATTCTTTATTTTGGAATTTAGTTTTATATTTAATGCAAAATAAATTCTATTGAGAATTGCTTTTTTCAATTCCTACTATAGTTCACTCTCTCCCTAAATATATATATATATATATCTTGTTCAAATTTTTAATCGTTAATAAAATACTTTTTATTCATCCATTCAAGTTCAAATCCATTTTTTTAAACTTGTAGTGGATGTCACGATGTTAATACAGTTTTTTTTCAAATATTAATTCATTAATATTTGAAATAAATAGATAGTTGTTAAAGAATAAATAGATAGTAACAAACACAAAAGTAATAGCCCAGCAGTATATATAGAAAGGAAAACCGTTAATTGTGTCCCTGTGGCGCAATGTATAGCGCGTAGGATTTTTAATCTAGAGGTCAGGGGTTGAATCCCATCTGGGATGGCATAATTTCTGAGAATGTGATTTCCTTCTTATTATACTATTTTATTAGAATAATTAAATTTTATCAATGAATAAATAGTAACAAACAAAAAAAAGTTCAACACCATATACAGAAAGAAAAATGGAAAATTGCTTTCTAATTTGTAACTTAATATTCCAATTCTGTTATATGTTTTTTCATATTTATATTAATTTAACTATTTAAAAAAATAACTAAAATAAAAATTTTCTTTAACCTATAAGTAGGAATTCATTAAAAAAAAATTTTTTTTAATATTATTTGTTAAGAAGGAAATATTGAATTTTTACTACTCGATTTTCTAAACCAAAAATTTTTCCAAATAAATAAAAATCTATCTAACAATGATTTCATTTTTCTATTATTATTGTTCCTTTTCCAGAAGCACAGTATGTCTTTCTAACAATTGGTGAGGTCGATCAATCGGTTTTTCTTTCGTCCAGCCGAATTGTCACTTGAAGCTAAAACTGTTGAATAATATATAAAGAGTCCACGAGAAACATGATATTGAGAAGATAGTGCCACATGACAGACACCAGGGGCATTATCTTGACCATGGTTCCAAATTATCCCCCAAAAGCCCTCGTGTAGCTGAACAATTAATATTCACTCACCAGGGGCATTATGGGCCAACTGAATCTCGTCTCGTCCTCACTCGGCACTATTCAGATCTCTCACACACACAGCAAAATAATTTTAAACATCAAATATTATTATTCTTGGACACATTCTCAGAATAACTGTGAATTTCGAAATATATTCCAACTGGCAAAAGTGGCAAAAAACTGTATTATATCATGTCCATGTCTAGACTAGGTTAGAGGTCGGCAGATTGCAGAGTCTTCAAACTTCGGACTTCATAATTATTAAAAAACTATTTAGATCTACTAAAAATGGTTACCCTTTCCATAGTTATTTTTAAAAAACTATACCTCAATTTGTATATACATATGTACATATGAGCATTTGAGTGGCTGAAGATACATTTACTTCTATTAACAAAGTTTTTTGAGAATTCGGGAAAGTAATAGAGTTTCTGTAAAGCGAGAAAAGTCCAATTTGTTGATAAAAATGTTGTGGAAAGATATGTCACACAAAGATAACAGAGATTCATTAAAACACTGGCTTACACCAGAGGTGCACAACATTTTTAGAATGAGGGGCCAAAAAATTTAATAGGGTCACATCGAGAGCCAAAGTATTACGCGATGGCAAATATGTTATAAACATGAAAACACTGTTTTATGCCAATACGCATTTATTACAATTATTACTTTATTTATTTTACTCATGTGCACATTATACAATTGATAAATGGATGAAACACAAACACTTTCGGAAAGATTAAAATACTTTAGCTCAAAAAAAAGATTCCTGCTAAAAAGATGGCAAACTTGAAATTATATAACAGAAGAAAAGTTTTGCTAATTATACAGAGAACACAATTTAAATTTTTAAAAAAATAGTACTTAAGATTTGTAAAATTTAATGAGATGGCTGGGACTGAATATTTAAAGTTATTGATTTTACGTCGGGCTTAAGACTTGTTGTGACAATACGTAGAACAGAAGAAAGGTTCTCATCAGCTATTCTATTTCTTATTTTTGATTTGTTTAAATTCATTAGTGTGAAAGTTTGCTTACAAATGTAAGTGTTGCCAAAGAAAGTGACACATGCAGCTGCATTTTGCTTTAAGCACGAAAAATCCTCGTATAAGTTTTTATAAAATTCTAATATCGATTTTTCCTTGAATTGATTTTTGATAACATCAGAATTCTGTAAATTAATTAAGGCTAACTACATACTCTCATCACTAGATCTATATCAACAGAAAATGGAGAAGAACAGACATCAACTTTTGTTTGACCTTTGTTTGATTGATTGACTTTTTTCAATCTAAGAACCGATCATCAAATGCATTGGGCAAGATTTGAATTTGTTCCACATACTGCATCTTCATGTGTGGAAATTTTTCATGCATTTTTTGGAAACAGGGAAAGTGTGCAAAATTTTTAGTTTTCAGCTGGTTTTGAAATAAATATGAATTGATTCTTTCCTTGTAGCTTTGTGTTTAAGTCATTCAAATGGCCTGTTATGCCTATGAGAAAAGCCAAATCACACTGGAAACTTGCTTCTTTTAACCTTCTAGTATTTCTACCACAGTCACTTAGAAATATTACAATTTCATCAAATAGTTCCATAAAACGCTAAAGGACAACTCCTCAGCTGAGAGCCATCTAACTTCTGTGTAATAAAGAATATCAGAAGGCAGATCATCAAAATCTTTTAAATTTAAATTGCCTATGTCTGAGGGCATTACTACGAATAAAGTTAATTGCTTCAGATATACACTGCATTAAGGTTGCAAATCCTAATTCTTTACTACATAAATTATCTAGATAAATAATGCAATGAAGCTGCAACAGTTCTACACTACAATAGGCAAGGCGTTCTTTTAGCAGCGTAACCATTCTAATTTTCGTGCCAATAATTGATTTTGCTCCCTCTGTGGTAAAACTAACACAATTGTTCATGTTTAAGCTGCATCGCACAAATGTATCAAACTGGAAAGAAGTTCACTTTCAGTTGTTTGCCCCTTCATGGGAAACATTCCAAGAAGCTCTTCCGTAACACAAAAATTTTTATCAATTCCACGAACAAACACAAGCAATTGGCTAACTGATGTTCGATCTGTAGATTCATCAACAGCCAAAGAATAATATACAAAGTTTGAAGCAGCTTATTTTACTTGATTTTCAATGTCCTCATTCAAGTGTTGGATTCTGAATAATCATTCTATTTAAGCTTATATTTTCAAATTTCCTTGTGCTTCAGGACAAAGATTTTCAGATGCAATTAACAAACACTTTTTAACAAAATCACCGTCTGTGAATGGCCAACCTTCTTTAGCGATAGTTTCAGCGACACCTAAGCTCACTTCCACATATGAATTCAAGTTAAATGTACATTTTTGAAAAAAATTTGCTTGACTACTAAAAGTTTTTTTTAGTTCGATTTTTTGCGATCGTTCATATTCTTTCATAGATGCAAAATGTTTATGCTTAGTTTCATAATGCCGCTTTACGTTATACTCTTTTGCCACAGCAATCTTGCAACTACATATTAAGCAAGTGTATATGTGTTAAGCATGTCATTGTAATATATAAAACAGTATTTACTTGTCCATGCATCTTGAAATTTCCAATTTTGGAAATCACCTTTTTTCTCTCTCATTATTTAAAATATTTTATATGGCTTTATAAATAAATGATACTATAGACTAAAAATGCGAAATGAAAAAAGAATACCAAATCCGTTCTGTGACAGCGATTTCAATATTCCCGATCTACTAGCAAAACCACGGGGTTGTTTAAAAGAATGGCTGGTGCTACTAAGTAGAAGTTAAAGTGATTATTGGTAACACTCACTATGAAGAAAAACGTGATTTCGATAGGTACTTTTGATTGGCTCAGCATAATTTCGAATCTAGACTGTTCCGGCACGCATGCGTGAATACGCATTTGTTTTTCGACGTTCTCTGCATCCAGACCTTGCAATGGAATAAATAATGGCTTCCTGTGATCACGTCCGCAAGCTTCTCTTATACGAAAACTCGTACTCAGACACAGCCATGAAGGAAACATATTGAAAAGCCGCGTAATAAATTGAAAAAAAAAACTTAACGAACAACTATAAACCAATTATTTGCAGTCACACTGTTTTCGTATACGATTTTACCCTGTTTAATTAACAAAGGTCATTTCCATTTTCATGTATTCTCTCCACTTAGCCCAATGATGCACGGCCCAATGATGCAACATTTACCAATTATATAACTTTATCCCCATGGGAATTTCCCCTTTCCCAATCGATGCAAGCCTTTCTGGGTGTATGTGGGCATGATGTGATTTCAGTAATTATGTCATTAAAATTCCCTTTGTCCAAAATTGTTCTACTTCTTTTTCATGTCAGACAGGTTTTTTCTCCCTCCATTTAGCCTGGGGTTGCACCGAAATTTCGAATATAAAACATTTTCCTCTCTTTCCCTCAGGATTAAAATCTTCACGCAAACTTCTATTTTTGATCAATGACACAATACTGCTTTCGTAGTATGTCTGAAAAAACTAACTTAGTTTTATCCATAAGAAAACAGATTTTATTCTAAAATAATTAATTTAGCAAAGATAAATAAAAATACTCATTTGGCTTTTTATTAAACAGTTATTAGTTTAGTTCCGTAATATTTAAATAATGATTTAAAACTTTTTTTTACTGTAAGCTATTCAAATGGCTACTTATTTCTAGAAGTGTGAATGTTAGGGTTCTAAGTCCATGTACGACCACGCCCCCTTTTAGAAAAAACCTAAAAAAAGTTTTGATAAAAAAATCTATTTTAAAAAGAGAAATGATAATTATAAAAATGAAGGTGTAAAGAAAGTGTAATATATAAAGCTGGATATTACCGAATGCATTACAATAACGTATTCTTTTCTTCTTTGTGAAATGGGTGTCTGTAAAATTTTTGAGTTAAGGCATTTTATATTAATAATTTCACAATTTCAGCTCTTATTCCTTATATGTTTTTCATACAAATATAAGACTTTAACATTATGTGAGGGGGGGAGGGAACTAAAGTTTCGGTCATGACAGAATAAAAATGTTCAAAATTTTTCTTGAATTTTCTAGTGCAATTAATACTTTCTAAAAATTGATCATTTATAAAAATGTATGGGTTGAAAAAATACAAAAATGCAATTCTTTTAAAGAAAAATATTAAACTAATGTCTTAAAATGGTACTTCAAGTTTATTTAAGCTTATGGTAATTATTTTTTCAGAGTTATAAACTTTAAAAAGGTTTTTCTCAGTTTGTGTTTTTTCGATAAATTAGAGCATTTAAAATGTTACTCCTTCCACAATTATTTACCAATTACTTCCCTTTTTTTCCTGTGCGTTATATGTAAAGCATGTAACAAAATTAGGGATCCATTTTTCTGTAAACTGAATACTTTTTTTAAAAAAAAAATTTAATGTTGGAGATATTAACTTTTTCATTGAATTTTAATATGCATATCAACATTTTTTTCTCTCCAAAATTAATAAAGTTTTTGTAAAACCGATCCCTAAAGTTGTTTAGAATATCCTTAGGAATATCACAAAAAATTTTCAGGTAAAAAAATTAATAATTACAAAAGGAGTGAAATTTCTCAAAAATTTTCTTCAAAAAATTTTAATTTTTAAAATTGTTTGAAGATGTGAAAAATTTCATCTCGTATCATTTTCTTGAATAGAGATATATGAAATGTTAAAATACAACTTTTAAATACATAAATAAATAAAAAAATGTTCAAAGGGTATCGAGTCCGCTTAAAAATATATAAATATAAAAAGAGAACACAGAGAAAAAAAGCCTAGAAATTTATTTCCATTCACTGTATTAGAAAAACATTTTAAAAATAAATCACATTATTCATAAAAACAGAAACATTTTAACACTTTGTTCATATATCATTGTGTCAATGGTTTCTTTCAGTGATAGAAGAAATTTTTACAAAATAATTTTTAAGTACGACATAGAAATGTAAACTATACAAAACTACATGTTCATTATTTTAATAATAATTTTCTTCTAAGGATTTGAAATAATAAAATTGATTACAGACGTTCATTTAGCAATTAATCGTGACATACCGTTTGCTTAAAAAAAATGGTACTAAAAACTAAAATCTAGTTTATTAAAATCTATCGCAAGAGACAAACAAAAAAAAAAAAAATGGGGTAAAATGGAGTAAGGTTGTCGAACTGGTCTTTCCCTGCATTCACCATAAGCACCCGAAATCTTGAATTCTGTGTGGTAGGTTTACCACAATTGGCATTTGCCAATTTTGGCGAAATTTTGTCACCCGGCATTTGCTAGATTGACATTTTTTCGGTGGACGAAAATATGCCTTTTTAAAAAAGGCAATTTTTAAAAAATAGTTTTTTGTGTGAAAAAAGGCAGAAAAAAAGAAATTTTTCAAATTAGAAAATTCCATAACTTTTGATAAGAATTTTTACGATATTCCGTTTAAGCTTAAAAGTCAAATGAGCAACGCCATGAAATTTCGTTTGGCTAGAAACCGGTTTTCGACACCGTTTACGCCATTCGCTTTGTATAAACCTATTTTGCGATTTATTATTATTATTATTATTATACATTAATTTTTTTCAGGGCTTGATTTTAAGTTAAAAAGTTTCGAAATTTCACTCATCAATAACAAACAACAGTAAAATTTAAACAAAAAATTAAGAAAAATACTGCATAAATGAATTCTTGATAAAGGGTATTAGACGAAAAACACAAAAACATTTTTTTTTAAATCCGTAATTTTTAAGCAATTGTTTTAATCTTTGGATAGAATACGACAAATAATATTTGAAAAATAATATTTTGGGGAAAAAAGTCTCATGAGATTTATTTTTATAAATGGAGAAGTTATTCAATGTTCAATTAGAACTTGAGTATTTTTTTAAAAAATCATTAATTTTCTTTTTAATATTTAATTTTTTAAACCCCTCATTCTGAAAAAGCAAAATATGATCTTTTAAAATACGGAAACTCGTTTGATCAAAATAATTTGAAAACGTTACAAAGAAACTGAAAAATTCTTTTTCATAAAAATATGTCAAAATTGACTCATTTAGCAAAGAGAATGGCACATAATTGACATGGAAGCATAGAAAGCTCATAAAAAATGTTCCCTTGAAAACCAGTTTTAGCTAAACAGGTATTCTATCAAGTAACAGTTTCAACTGTATTCATTCACTTTGATTAAAAAAAAGAGATGTGCTTTTGTGATTAACTCGAAATATATTCTTAAAATCAGAATTTTTACAAATGCCCATGCATTTTCTATATTTTAAACTCCAAAACAAGATAGAACTATT
Organism: Trichonephila clavata; assembly: GCA_019973975.1. Classification (NCBI taxonomy): domain Eukaryota; kingdom Metazoa; phylum Arthropoda; class Arachnida; order Araneae; family Nephilidae; genus Trichonephila; species Trichonephila clavata. The sequence continues at coordinate 18,828 of BMAO01014431.1, read as the reverse complement.
TTTCAAGCAGACTAGCATATTTTCTATCTTTCACGATGCTGCCAAGTTAAGGCGAAATGGAGTATAGAGAATTTCACATCGAAATGGATAACAATAAATAAAAAACTCAAAAAGGAGCTGTAGAAACAAACAAAAAAAAATTATAAACAAAGATTAATCAAATAAATCTAAATCTAAATAACGGCTATATTATTAAAATATGGATGCTATCCTATTTTGACAAGCGGGGATACGTATATGTAGGATTTTAAATAATAAGGAATATAAATATATCCCAGTCAATGGGTTACATCCTCTCCAATAGAGGGTGGTACAAGCCAACATATGTACGCCCCTCTAGCGTACACGAATTTCTGTTTCTTATAAGGGTAAGGATTAGAAAAAGAGAGGAAGAGATGGGTTAAGACAAAACATGAGGTCTGTGTGGTCGATGAACTCAGTGGGTGTGGTCTTTCTATAATAATGTAAATGAAGTAACCTTAAAATGTTATCTAATATTCTATTATATTAATAAATATTGTTAATGTTTTTTTAAACTAACTAAACAGTAATTTTGTATCAATCAGCTTTTTTTCGGCATTTAATTAATAACCCATGGATATTACTAAAAGCCACCTGTATAAATAATATACTCTCCTATATATATATATATATATAGTTATAATGACTCATGTCTCTATATTAGAGAATATTTACTATATACATAAAAAAAAATTACATGTACAGAGAGTAAGAAATATAATTAAATGTTTGAATTGTTTGAAATCTTTTAACAAAACTAGCAATCAATCTGAGAATAAAAATAATTCTAGTTCATAAATTGTGCAGTAGTAAAAGACAAAAACGGCTTCAATTATTTCAACTATAAAAATTATATGAAATCACATGTACAAGAATAACATGCCAAATAATATATACAAGAGAAATATTAAGATTTATAAGCAATAATTATGATAATCAATAGTAGAGCGCGTTATAAGATACACATTTAGAAAAAAAATACATCAGAGATCCTTCTCTAGTAATTATCAATAACAAAACAATTTCGTACTATCACATACTTAGTAACCATATAATATAAATTTGCATAATATGCTGGTGAATTACAGTTACAGTGAATATAAAGATCATGAAAATACATTTGAGGTCAGAAGATAAAGGCAATTTCATTATATGCATTTATTAAATGTGAAGTAATGCCCAATTACATCAGCACACACAAAAACATGATTTTTAATTTAAATTAAAAATTATTGAAGATCAAAGATGCCATATAGTGAGAAATTTTCAGAAACCTTTGAAATGAAATTACAGTAATGGGTACATATATAAAATTATGATGCACATTAGCAAATTATGTGTGATTCCTAATAGGCAACAGAAAGACAAAGGTAAAAATCTGCTTAGAACTGATGTGATTAAATTTGTATACAATGTTAGACGGAAGAACTGTAATTATAAGAGGCAGTCGAATGGCAACGAAATAAATCGGGTTGAGGAGGGGGGGGGATAACCTAACTATCATTGTACCCAGGCATACAACACTTTATCCGAAGCAAATGGATGGCTACTAATGTTTTTTTTTCACGGCTCCAAAAACATAGAAATCAAAGGAAAGAGATATGTACTGTACGGAAAATATGCAAGTTCTATTGTAATAATCAAATTAATATTAATCGCTTTGTTGTATAGCTAGTGAAACATCTGGCAACATCTTTAGTGTTTACCATTCTTCTGTAACCATTGATGTGTGCTTCCTCGTGCTTAGAATCTTTACTTAATAAATCATTTAAATCCTACTGCAAAGTATTTTCGTAACAGGTTATGGGCCCAGAAATCCCTGAGATTTGTTAAGTGTCTTCGTGGAGAAAAGTTTATTTTAAAAAATTGTAAGTAAAAATACCGCATGTGTTTGTTAGGCCTAAGCACGTGTACAGAGACTGAAATGGAATTCAAAGCTCATATTGAACAGCTTGCGGGAGCTGCGAATTGGAGTAAATGGAAGCGCTAAATTGAATTTTTGTTCCGACATCACGATGTTGTTTGTGGAGATCGGGAATGCCCAAGCTTACCGGCCGAGGCTTCAGCTGAAGCGATTACCGCGTATGAGAAAGCGCAGAAGGCTTTCGTCCAAGATGACTCCCTGACACAACTGATTCTTGTGGGCAACATGGATGGCAGCAATGCTGAATTGACATCGGTTTGCAACACAGCGAAGAGTGTGTGGGAAAAGTTGCTGTCGGTATATGAGCAGAGCTAAGGGCAACGGCTTGATCGTTTGATGGTGAAGTATTTTCACAGTGAAAAAGAAATGGAGGATGATATTGTAAGCCATATTGCAAAGCTGCAAAGAAACTTTAGCGAATTAAAGGACGACACAATGCGTGTTGCTAAAACTACATTGCCGAATCTCCTGCTGATGAGCAGAATCATGTCCACATTGCCATCAGAATATTTTGAGTTTAAGAGTGTTTGGGAGTCGGTACCCATAGAGGAGAGATCAGTCAATAAATTAACTGAAAGAATTCGCGTTATTGAAATGAGGCTACCTTCAAAGTCAACAGATTCCACAGCCCTGGTTACTAATAGGACGAAAGTTTTCAAGAAACCTGAGAGAAAATGTTACCTCTGCCGTAAGCCAGGTCATCTTGCTAAGGACTGCTGGAAGAAAGGAAGTAAACCAAAAGTTGAAGGCGATGCTTTTGTGTGTACTGTTAAAGGTGTTCCAGAAAGTGAATTGCGGATTGTCGACAGTGGAGCCTCTGCTCACATGACAAACCACAAAAATTATTTTGCGGACTTCACTAAATTTGTCTCACCTAAGCCAATATATGTGGGGAGTAGTGATGCAATTATGGCTTTTGGACATGGAACTGTGAATATTGAAATTAAGATCAATAGCAAATGGGAGAGGCATCATCTGACAGAGGTGTGGTATGTTCATGACATTAGTAGAAATTTATTTTTCATCAGTCAGACCTTAAAAAAGGGTTTCAAGTTCCAGGCATCAAAAGATGAGTGTTCCCTCTTGAGAGATGACAGAGTGTGCTTGAAAGGAGTAAAACTGTACAAGGCTTGTATGCATTAGAAATGAGTGTTCTTTATCCCGAAGTATGTGTTGCTGCTGAAGTATGTATTGCCTCAGCAGACCAATCCTTACAATTGTAGCATGAAAGACTGTGTGAGCAAAACAAGACTCATGTTAAGGATATACTAAGAAAATATCAAATAAAAAGTGATGTAAAAGACAGCCAAATATATGATGGATGTTGTTATGACAAGCAGTGTCGTCGTCCCTTTGGAACAAGGAAACAAAGGGCTACTACACCAGGAGAACTGATAAATATAGAAGTATGTGGTCCAATGCAGCAACAGTCTCTAGGTGGTGCTAAGTACTACATTTGTTTCAAAGATGATTTCACCAAATACTGTTGGGTATTTTTCATGCAGTCCAAGACTGAAGTTTCCAAGTGCATTGAAACGTTTCTTAATGAAGCGAAAAATGCTGAGCATATGATGAAGGGGGTGCTAAGTGATGGTGGAGAAGAGGTTATAAATTCGACAGTGAAGAGCCTTCTTGAAAAATCAGGAATATCTTCTAGTATGTCAATGCCTTACACGCCTCAACAAAATGGAGCTGCAAATTCTGAAAACAGAACTATAGTTGAAAGTGCAAGATCTATGATTTGTGCTACAAATCTTCCTTTGAAACTGTGGGCAGAAGCAGTAAACATGTCTGTTTATATGTTGAACAGAGCAGGGCCAACATCAGTTAGAGACAAAAGCCCTTATGAACTGTGTTTTTCCAAAGAAGTGATCGATATCCACCACACCTGCATGTATTTGGAACAGAGTGCTTTGTCCATGTACCTCAACAAAAAAGGAAGAATGGGACAAAAAGAGTGTTAAAGGAGTTTTTGTTGGCTACAGTGGTGAAAAAGATGGTTATAGAATATGGGTAAAAGATCAGAACAAGGTTATTTTGAGTCGAGATGTGATATTCCAAAATAAAAATCTTAGCTGTGTTCCTGATGTATCTTCTACTGATATTCAAAACTCAGACATGGAAATAGTGAAGAAGCCTCTTCGAACACCAGAACCAGACGTGGAAAAAGAAATAGAGGAGATATCGTGTAATCCTGAAGATACAGAAGAAACCTTAGTTCAGCAGAGTAGCAACGACACCTGCACCAAAAACACCTGCATACTTGCAAATTTACCATCTGACAGAAAAGCGACAGGTAATACACTCAATTCCAAAAGTTAAGCCCAAAGATGTAAAATGCAAAAAAAATCAACAAAAACTGTTTTGATTGATAAAAAATTTGACAGTAAAGTAGCACATATATTTATATATAAAACGAAATCAATAACTATATACAGAAATGAAAACGATATTAAATTTTTGTAAGTTATGAGATAATGTCATACTGGAGACTTAAACAGAATTATGTATAAAGTGAAAATAAACAGCATAAAATGAAAAAAGGGCATTAACTGGGTACGTGATCTCCCTCATCTGTATGCAAAATTTACACCTTCTGACCATGCTTTCAATTAGGTGGTCAACCACCACAGAATTAAGCAATCGCCATTCTTCTTGTAGAGCAGTTTCCAGCTCAATAAGAGTGGCTGGAGGTGGAAAACGTAAAGACACAGCACGGCCGAGAGTATCCCAAAGATTTTCAATGGGATTAAGGTCGGGCGAATATGCTGGACCCGCCATACGCGCAATCCCTTCACTCTCCAGGTAGTCATCGACGATGTCAGCTCTATGATGACGTGCATTACCGTCCATTAAAACAAAAGTAGGGCCAACTGCTGCAGCGTACAATCTCACAAAGGGTTCTAGGACTTCATCTCGATACCGGACAGTCGTCACAGAACCCCGTTTAAAGATGTGCAGGTCCGTGCGGTATCCTAATGAAATCCCTGCCCACACCATGATGCTTCCGCCTCGGAATGCGTGATGTTCAGTGATGTTTTGCGGCTGATTGCGTGTTCCTTGTTTACGCCATATCCTTATATGCTTATCATCTGGCTCCAGAGCAAATCTTGACTGATCAGTAAACATGACATTGCCCCAGTCAGACACAGTCCAATTGCCATATTCCCGGCACCACTTTAATCGTGCCTTTGTTGATTAGACGGATAGAGTAACACAAACTCAAGGTACCCGGGCATACAGTCCATTCATATGTAATCTTCGGCGTACAGTAGCTGCAGATATAGCCTTACCAATCGACGCTGTAACCATAGATGTCACACGTGTGGAGGTCGCTCTGCGATTCCGCTTGGCTACAATAGCAATATATCGATCTTCCGTGCGGGTTGTAACCCTTGGGCGATCGCCTACGGGCTTTCGGACAACTGTCTGTGTGATTTGGAATTGTTTCCATAACTGTGAAATTACAGAATGATGAACGCCGGAGAAAAGAGCAACATCTGTGATCGACTGTCCTGCTTCAATGCGCTCCACTGCACGCCAGCGTTCAGAATCTTCCATTCGTATTCTGGAAGTCATAGAAACACGTATGTCTTGAAAACAAATTGTACGAAAGTTTTAAACACCTATCAGCACTTACAATCAACTTCTGTAACCCTTCATAAAGCTGGCTTCTTATAAGACTGCCCTTTTTGCATATTTCTTGACATGAAAGCACGATTGGCTGTTACCTAACATATTTGCATATTTCCATCTACCTCTACAGCGAATTGCATCCTCTTCAATTCTGATTGGCTTCCGGAAATTAGCATTTTCCTCTCCGTGCTTAACTTTTAAAAGTGAGTGTAGATGGGTATCCAAGGGGAAACAAAATGCTGATAGAACTGTACAGCGTTTTAAAGCTCGACTTGTTGCTAAAGATAGATTTTTAAAACTCAAATTAATGCTAGAAATGTATAATTATGGAAATTAATTAGTGCACGATTGTATACATATATTATACAATTATCATTGCAATTTTGTATTAAATAATGTGTTATTCTATTTTCTTTTAGCATCTGTATTCTAAGTGACTGATTTTATTAGTGTATAAACGTGTTTGTATATGTACCTTTTTTCATATTGTCAGATTATTTTGATTTAGGGAGAGAATTGTAATAATCAAATTAATCTTAATCGTTCTTTGTTGTATAGCTAGTGAAGCATCTGGCAACATCTTTAGTGTTTACAATTCTTCTGTAACCATTGCTGTGTGCTTCTTCGTGCTTAGAATCTTTACTTAATAAATAATTTAAATCCTACTGCAAAGTATTTCTGTAACAAGTTCTTCCCTACAAAACTTCTGCACCATATTCGTAATATCTTTGGTAACATGTAGGGTCACTTTTCCGCAGTAGAATTATATCTATCAACATTACTGGACATTTGTTTAGACTTGAGGGTTCATTTGAGTTTTTGCAAAGTTTCCACATACTGCAGTGCATTTACTGTGGTCTGTGTTCCAGAAAATCAATGAGCAACAGGCCCTTGCAGTTAAAGAAAAAGGACAGCATGATTACACTGAAGCTGATGTGCATAACTGTGGATTTTTTCAGCAGGGGTGAATCCATGTTGCTTCTGACATTTGCTCTCCAGCTCAACATGATGACATCATATTTCAACTTTTGCAACAATATAGGAAAGGAAACCACATTCTTTATCGTGATACCATTCCAGGTGCCACAGTGATTTTGTTCTGTTTAATTTCAACTCTTTCGTCAGGCTGTGAGGAACCCATTGTGCACACATTTTTAGGAATTTTGAATCCTCTGTCAAGATCACGTGAGTGGTACCATGACTAATACCCAACATGTGCCGAATGTCTTCCATTGTCTGCTTTTTCTGATCGCAGCAATGACAACCCATCTTCTTAATATTGTTTACTTCACGGAAACATATGCATGTGCGACATACTATGTTCGCAATACACAGCATTTTCAAGCATAGATTTTACTCCCTGATACTACTGCAGTGAAAAAATTTGTGCTATTCCTTCCTTATACAAGGCGCTTCAATACACAAATCCAACTTCCTGACCCTGCTATTCTGTCTCATCTTCTTCAGACCACCCCTTGTACAAATCAAACTTTCATGAAAATTTTTATATAAATCAGACAAATCCCTTCCCAATAATAGAAGCATAAAACTAGATAATCCAATGGTCATCAACTGAATAAAATAAATGACCACAAAACTTTATTTCATTTCATTAAACACAAATGAAATTATATTATATTCACATAATGCAACAACAGAGAATATTTGCAATGCTTATCTTTATGTCTACAGCAATAGAAACGAAAAATAGAATAAGTAGGTAAATGCCCTGTCTCTAACAAATCTAGTGGCATTGCAAATATTTTCATTATGCATTACTGGCTTAAACCTAAATAGTATGGCACATGACAACATATGGTTTCATTACACCATTTAATGAATTTGTAGATTGAAAACTGCCTTTAGAGTTTATAGAGTTTCATAATTAATGCTTGTTACATCATTAATGCAATCAACAAAACAGCGACACTGCATCTGGTAACAAATATTGAAATTAGATTTTACTTTTCCCTTTATGTAAAAAAAAAGAGGGGATATATATATATATATATATCTGTAATACGACGATGTAGTAATGATGGATTTTTTGAATGGAGATTGTAGTGGCATTCTTGTGGTTAATTAAACTTTTTATTATACATCTTGAAAACATTTAAGCAAGACAAGGACGACACATAGATGTACGTAATCACAAATAGACACACACAAACACTAGATGCGGCACACTACATGATGACAAGAAGAGAAGAAGCGAGCGTAATCGTGTGTTCAGAGCTTTTATAGTGGCGGTGAAGGTCGTACGACTCTTTTATAACAGGAGTCGTGATTGGCTGCAAATGAGCGGGAGCAATTAGATTAAGATTAAGATTATGCGGTCGTACAATTAATTAGATTAAGATTATAACAGTCAGAGGCAAAAGAACTAGAAAATAATTTCACGGGGTACAGTTAAGGAGAATTAGAAGTCATTACATATATATATATATATATATATATATAAATTCATTAAACCTATCACACAAGAAATATAATTGGGCTCTTTTGTAGACAAATCGTACCTAAGAAAGCGATTGTGGCAGTTTTAATGTGATTTAAGGGATCACTTCAAAATTGCTAAATTTTAATTTTGGATCCATTTAATTTAATTATTGAAGATTTGCTTTTCCTCCAGGGCATGAGACATAAGTCAACGATTAAGTGCCGTTTACAAATTTCATTTCCCGCCAATTTTTCAAGGAAAAAAATAGTGTAGAAAGTATGACTGGCATAGATATTATACAAGATATAACAAATAACCGGGGGATATAAATTGTTCGCTGCACACAGATAAGGTTATCAAAAATAAAACTATTATCGTCGGCGTTTTACTTTACACCAATTTGAATCGAAAATATTCCACTCCCTTTGACAACATTTTCACTCTCTTCGAGACTTTTGAATATTAAAGCTTTCTTCTACTTTAAAATTGTGTTAATATACAAGTTTAGAATTTTGGGTAAATTTTGAAAAAAATGCATTGTTTCCCCCCCCCCCTCTTATACACGGATTGGCTCATTTTCGGAAATATACGGTACTTAAAACTTTTTTATATACTTCTATACTTTAAAACATTTAAATCGAATTCCTTCAGAATTTAAAAACGCATCAATGCCAACTTAATTTCATTCAATACTACGAAAGCCTTTTCTAAAAACAAGTTTAAAATTTTTTTTAACATGCACCTTTTCATGAATTTCTTGTGTTGATTGAGCATCACAGAAAGCTACTGTTGCCACATCTTTAAGTATGGGCATTTCAACAGAACAATCTCTTCCATCCAAAAGAGCAACAAGTGGCCGTGTATGCATGGGTCCATTTGGAATCGGAGCACGGGCACCAACTGAAACAGAATTTTTTTTTTATCAATACATTAATTTCACATTTGATTTAAAAGATTACACTTTAAACTAGAAATATTTGACACGGACAAATATTTCATAAAAACGCCAAGTTATATTTTTACATGAAGCCTTACAAATTAAAAATAAATATTTTATTTCTTTTTATATGCGCATTTTGATTTAACATAATTCGTTCAGGTTACGTAGACTAGTGTACCAAATTGAAGAATACATGGTTAAACGCAATTAATTTTTTTAAAATTTTTATTTTCAAGTTTTGAGTATTTAGAATTGAATCGATTTTGTACATTCAACAATTAGTATGTGGCTCTATTTCAAAGCGAAATATTTAGTGAAATCCACGCACATTTAACTCCATTTTACTGAGAGTTCATAATTTGAGTGTTATGTGAGTTCGTAATCATCAGCTGCATATTACTTTTTAAACTAATTAATTACATCATCATTACATTCCTGGAGCACTACGGGGTGCCAGCTCAGGTGTCGTCCGCGTCACTTGACCATGCTTCAAAATTACGCGGACCGTCGCCAAAAGCCCTCGTGTTGCTAATCAGTGCGACGTTAATATTCACTCACTCACCCGGAGCACTACCAGAACATTAGACTTGTATACGAAGATTAATTATACACTAGCTGGATTGCCGGGCGTTGCACTGGCTTTTACCGAGTATATAACTTGATACCCATATTGATTTCCCCCTTCCTTCATGACGCCGGCACTTTTGTGTGCGGGGGGGGGGGGGAGATGCGCGTAAGATGTGAGTGCATGGCCCAGAGTTGCACAGGCTTTTCTCGTTTAACATTTTCCCTTCTCTTCACAAAATCAGTACTTCCAATATTCTTTTTCGAAATTACTTTGACTTTTCATTGTTTCTTTCCCCTCCGCTTAGTCTGGCGTTGCACGGGCTTTTACCGAGTGAATAACTCAATCCCCATAAGAATTTCCTGTTTCCCTTAGGACGACAACACTTCTGTGCGTGTATGTGTGTGTGTGCGTGTGTAGGCGCGATCTGAATGATTTCTATAATTATGTCATTAAAATTCCCTTTTTCGAAATTTGTTCACTTCTTTTCATTGTGAGAATGGTTTCTTTACACTCCATTTTACGCGGCGTTGCATGCAGTGTCGGATTAAACGACATGGAGGCCCTTAGGCAGTCAAATTCTCGGGGTCCTGTAGTCTGTTTTTGGAACATTAACAGAAAAAAAACACGCTCTTGTAGGCCCCTAAAAAGCATGGGGACCTTAGGCAATTACCTACTCTGCCTAATGAGTAATCCAGCACTGGTTGCATGGACATATTCGAATGCATATTGAATTTCCATATCGACATATTGAAATTGCACTTTACTTATCGGAGTCAGAACTTCTTGGTTTGTGTGTCGCTACAGTTCCCTTTTTCGAAATTTCTTCCTTATAATACCATTGTCATCCACGTTTCTTTTATCTCTCTACAGCGCGGAGTTACAGTGGGTTTTCTGAGAGTACAACTTCTCCCCCCCCCCTAGATTTATCTTCAAATTTCGATCAATGCCTTATAAAAAACAATATTGCTTTAGTTAAAAAAATAAATTTTAAGGAATAAAAAGAAAAAGATTTTGATGCCGAGATTAAAACAAAAACACTTTAATTATTTTTTAATAATCGATAGTTTCTAAGAATCTAAAATAATAAAATTTATTTCATATTTTCATGAATCAATTTATCTTTACCTACAGTTAGCTTAAAAATGTCTCTAAAGTTTAAATTTTTTCGTTCAGACGGTTTATTCGTCATAATCTTAAGAAATCCATACATAACGATTGAAAAATTTCGATTAATGATTTCCAGAGAACAATACTGTTTTTCTTAAAAAAATTATTAATTTAAAGCATACATTTAAATGAATTTCAAATAAACTTGTTTAAAATAATGATAACGGAATAAAAGCGATTAAGTTTTTCACAAATATTATAGAAATTTATGTTTTATAAACGGATGTTTATAAAAAGAATTCTTTAAATTAAGATTATGTACAGAGAAAATGAAACAAATATAAATTTTTTACAGGCGCGTTTTTTTTTTTTTTACTCGCCAAATTTGGTAATTTTTGATACGTTACAGACATTTGCTAGGTAACCCATGCACAGGGTGATTTGGACAGGGGAACAGAGAAAAGTCACACATCCGGCGCGAAACCGATTTTTGACGCTTAGCCTTGGCCTACCGTAAAATCGCGTTTTTTATTAAAGTTTTTAATTTTTTGAGGGCCTAATTTTTAAGTTCAAGTTTTCGAATTTCACATATAGGCTGGAAAGAACGATAATTTTTAAATAAAAAATGTTACAAAAATACTTTATTCATAGAATCTCGCAAAAAAGTGTTTTAGACGAAAAAACACAAAAACTTTTTTAAAATCCGTAATTTTTAAGCAATTTTTTCAATCTTCGTACAGATTACGGATAAATTGTTCTACACACGGAAAAAAAGTTTTGTGCGATTATCTTCATAAATGATTAAGTTATTAAATGTTTAATCAAAATTTTGAATATTTTTTGAAAAATAATAAAAAAAAAAAGTTTTTGGTATTTTATTTTTTAAATGACTCGTTCTAAAAGAGTAAAGCGTGAACTTTTTTGATGAAAAATATCATTTTAATAACACAAAAATAAATTCATACGCAACGATTTAGAAATCATTTTCATAAACATTTCATTTGACTCTTTTTAGAGAAAATCGTAAAAAATAGAAAATATCATTACTTTGTAAAAAAAAAAAAAAATTATACCATATCGTGGCGAAATAAATGATCTTTCCGATTCTGTAATTATTTTTTGTCTGATTTTAAAAACAAAGATTTGATGGCCATTTTAAAATCGTCGAAAAAGTCGAAACTTCGCTCGGCCGAAACGAAAATGAGACTTTGCGAAATAAACAACGCACAGGGGTAAAACAATTAGGCGTTTTAAGGTTTTTAATTATTTTTTTTTAAATAATTACAATATCGGATAAAAAAGGTCAAAACGGCTTCCTCGGATCATTCCCGATCTTTTGGTTCCCTCTGCGAGTTTCTGCGTTGTGCGGTTCGTGAGAAAATAGACGCACATACATACATACGTTTGTTTACCTTCGAATTTTAATAGTGTAGATTATATTCTAAAGGGCAGCATTCACATTTTCCGAATGATTCCATTACAGTTACAGTTATCAGTCTTAGAATTGGTTATAGTTAAATACATCACATCTCCTCCCTTCTTAAAGATCAAGTCTCTTATAGGAGGTGGTTTTAATCTCCAGGAACGCCTAGGTAATGACCTCTCTAAAACTGATGAACTCGTCTTCGAGTCATTCCCTTTAGCTGAAGACGGTGACGCATCTGGAGCCGTAACATCAGTTGATGGTACTTCTGGTACGGAAGATGACCACAATCCCTTGTTCAGATCTTAAGAAGGATTTTCTGCTGTTTCCGCATGCTGACGATTTGGGTTGTTTTCTCGATCATCTGCTGCTGGAAATCTCTGGTGAATACGTCGCAGGGAAATGATGTTAAAATAACGTCTCTTCAAGGTCATTTCGCTGTTGAAAGTAAGGGATTTGATCAAATCCTTGAACTGTTTCAGTGACAGGAAATGAAATGAACAAGTCAGGATTCGCACAGCTCTTGTAAAGAATTAAGAACCTAAACGAAATGTTCTTAGCGAATGAAACGAATGAGTGTGCAGTATCCATAGAAATTGATCAGTCCATATTACTCAACGAAGACACAATTTTGAATATAGTAATATTTAATATGACTGAACTTGCCGTCATGCGGCCTACATTCTACAAAACAAGTTACACACTAACAATATTTACATTTTAGATACTGAGGTGCGCACAGCAGCGCCCTCGAGTGGCCAATATTTCGGCACACACCCCGCCGGTGAACAGAATGTTCACCCAATGATTATCAAACAAAAATTAATACAAACAATTATTCAAACACAATTCTAACAAAGACTTAACACTGAAACAATGCTACTAATCAAAATTTAAATTTTTCATATTACAAAGAAAAAAGTAAATATATATTAAAATACACAAATATAATGAAATTTAAAGTTGACAATAAATCTTCAATTTACAAATTAGAAAATATTAGGCTACATACCTCAAGATCTCACAACAAATAAATTTAACAGAGATTAATTAATAATGTGCTATCTCCTAACATTAATCTGAAAAAATAGAAACAAAATTAGTTCAAATATTATTCAAGTTCTAAAGGGTACAACAATTGAATGGGTTTTTTGAAGAGACCTTTAGAAGTTTTTACAAGACAAGATCTAACATTATTGTCTCTTCCAATAAATATCTCCTTGATTATTCCAAGTTCCCACAATAATTTTGATTTTACATTTCCTTCAACCAGAACTATGTCATTTAATTTTAAATTTTTATGAACAGATGGTGTTTTAAAATGATTAACTGTTTTTAACTGGAGTAAATACTGTTCTTTCCAGCGTCTCCAAAGTTGTTTTAAAAGAAGAGTTCGGTAAGTCTTTCTTTTTTTGTACGACTCTCTTGCCGTAGTGGCGTCGATCAGTTCAATGAAATGTATAGGATATTTAGAGTCACCATAACCTAACTCGAGGAAGTGGGCCGGTGTGAGTGGTTCCGGCTCTCCTGGATTGTTTTCCACGTATGTCAGTGGTCGATAATTGACGATCACTTCAACTTCTGAAAGTATCGTTGAAAGTTCTTCAAACATTAGAAGGGCTTTGCCAAGTATTTTACGCAAAGGATCCTTTACAGTCTTAACAAGACGTTCGTAAAATCCACCCCACCAAGGAGCACGTTCAACTATGAACTTCCAGTGGATACCTTTATCTGCGACAAAATTTTGAAATTCACTGTCCTTCAAGATGTTGGCAAAATATGCTAGCTCCTTTTCAGCAGCTTTAAATGTACGAGCATTATCTGAGTATATTACTTTGCAATTTCCTCTATGAGCGAGGAATCTCCGTAAAGCAAGTAAAAAACACTTTGTGGACATGTCTGATACAAGTTCTAAGTGTACGGCACGAGTGACCGCACATGTAAACAAAGAAACATAAGACTTATGAGTCTCTTGATTGTCCTTAACAAGTATTGCACCTGTAAAATCAATTCCTACGATTTGAAATGGAGGGGATTGGGTGATTCTATCTCGAGGCAACTGACCACTCAACTGGTCAGCTGGTTTAGCGTTGTATTTTTTGCAAATGAGACAAATTCGAATAATTGTTTTCACTAACTGACGACCTTTAGGTATCCAATAATTTTTCGAAGTTGAGTTAAAGTTGCAGATACGCCACAATGACCAATTCGTTCATGTTCCCTAATAACAAGTAATTCTGTAAATTTACAGTGTCGGGGAAGGATAACAGGATGCTTTTCGCCAAAGCATAAGTCTGCTTCAAGCAACCGTCCAGTAATTCTTAGTAAATTGTCTTCACCCAAATAAGGCACTAAACTCTTTATTTCAGAGCTACATCGAAGTTGTTCGTTGCGTTTTAAGGTTAATATCTCAGCTGAATAAAATTCGTATTGAACATATTTAAGCCAAAAATATTCAGCATTTTGTATTTCATCTGCAGTAATATAGAAGTTCATTGATTTATTAACGATTCTAGCATTGTTCACAAATCGGAAGACCCAAGCAGTCACTTTCAAAAGTTTTTAAGGCTACTGAATCGATTTATGTCAACAAGAGATTCCCTCTGTTGGGTAACTGCCACATGCACACTAGAACGATATTCTAATTCTTCCGAGCAGAGTTCCGAATCTAAAATATCTCGTTGACGATTTGGCCAATGATCGGGTGCTAGTTTAAGCCAAGGTGGGCCGTGCCACCACAGCTCATTCTGTGCTAATTTGACGGCAGATGTACCACGCGAAATGAGATCTGCAGGATTGTCCTTTCCTGGACAGTGTCCCCACTGGCTCGGATCAGAGAGCAACTGTATCTCTTGAACACGATTTTTAATGTACGGTTTGAATGCTGAAGAATCGCCACATATCCAGTAGTACGAAATGAGAGAATCAGTCCAATAATATATATTGGCATTAAACTTTAGACATGATGACACCTGTTTGGCCAACCTAGCTGACAATAGGGCTGCTGTCAGTTCAAGACGAGGAAGCGTCAATGATTTCAAAGGTGCCACACGACTTTTTGAGCAAATGAAACTCGTTTCGATTTGTTATTGCAAGTAACAAATCGTAAGTATAGTATTGTTCCATAGGCTGACTTGCTCGCGTCTGAGAAACAATGTATATCAACACTTGATAATTCTTGATCTACGTCCCTAAATAGAACCGTGGTATTTTTATCTCAGTCAGCCCTCAGCTTCGCTACTCCACTGCTGCCACTTGTGTCGTAGCTTTGGGGGAAGTTCAGAGTCCCAGTCTACTCCTAGAGTCCAAAGATCTTGAAGAAGACACTTCAATTTGATAACGAATGGGCCAAGAATTCCAATGGGGTCGAAGATGCGACCAACCACACTCAGAATAAATCTCTTAGACTCTGTTTTACGTGACATAAATTTCAATAAATCCTTTGGATCGAAATAAATTAAATCCTTTTCTGAATCCCAAGCGAGTCCTAAAACCTTAATCGGTGGTTTAAGATCGGTGGCACTAGTTTCAGAGAATTCTGTTTCGACACCTTCTTGCTGCCATAACAAATCAAGTTGTTTTGAATTAGTTCTCCATTTGCGCAACAACATGCTCGCGTCACTGAATATTTGCAAACACTCCAAGGTAGTACGTAGAGCGTCCGGAACATCATTTCTACCACAAATGAAGTCATCAACATAAATGGAGCTATTTAGCAAGTCAAATGTATGAGGATATTGTTCTTTGTACTTCTTAAAATGATGTTTTAAAGTTGCTGCGAGAAAGTATGGACTAGGTCTAAGTCCAAAAAGGACTCTCGTGAAATTTAGAACGTATGGATTGTTATTCAAATTATCAGTCCAGAAGAAACGTGTAAATTCTCGATCACGAAGGTCCAATTCAATTTGAAGAAAAGCCGATTTTACATCAGCTGTAAAGGCTACAGGGTTTTTTCGGAACCGTAAGAGAAGTTCTAACATATTTGGGTGCAAATTTGGTCCCGTATATAAACTTTGGTTCAACGATGAATGTCCGTCTTCGTGAGCCGAACCATCAAACACAATGCGAAGACGGCTTGTGGTTTTTGTCGCTACGTATCACCGCATGATGGGGTAGGTAAAATCCCTGACTATCCGATAAAGAATCACAAGAAGTACGCTCAACAATACCTTCCCTAACATAGTTATCGATTACATCTTTATACTCACAGAACAACTCGTGATCACATTTAAACCTACGGACCAACCCCTCAAAACGTTTACGTGCAACAGTTTTATTATTCTGTAAAAGCTCTCTCATTCCTGGTTTCCATGGCAAACTAACACGATATCGACCATCTACAAAACAAACTGATTTATCAAATTCACTAAGTAACTCTTCATCTCCAGTACCTAAAGACTCCGAATCATTGTCACGTATTCCTAAACTTTCTATCTCCCAGAATCTCCTTAGCTCAGCTGAAATCGATTCCTCTTCACTGTGAATCAAATGTACCGAAGTACAATCACTCTGCTCATCACACTTTCCCTGAAGAGACCATCCTAAACTAGTTTCTACTGCAACCAATGACGAATCAAGTCTTTTTATCCGATGTGTTAAAGACCAATAAAAATCGGAACCTATTAACAATGAAATTTCACAGTTCTCAGAAGATTCACTACAATTGAATGTTAGTCTGAATCCCTTTGTCTCCATTTCTGTCCATACATCTGGGCTAGGCAGGCTAAGTGTTGCCTTTGAAATTTCCTCAATTTCCAATGCCTCAATTACAGTTACTTCTCCGTTTAATATATTCCTTAATCTAACCTCGACGTTGCTACAAGTTTGTTTTTTAGGAGTTTTACATCCGAACGAAAAAATACTTAGCCTTTCCGAACCTACCTTTTTCAACCCCAACCTCCGAGAAACATTTTCCTTAATAAAAGATTTCTCACTTCCATTATCAAAAAGACAAAATATTTTATCCGAGGAAATATGACCGATTACTTCTGCCTTTACACACTGCAATAAAACTCCACCTCTATTATGAAGAACAGAATTTGAAGACGTTGGTTTCACGTCAACTTTCCCTTTCTCTAAATCTATATGCAAATTTTGTTTTAAAGAATTTTTCAGCTTAAAACAAATAGCACGAGCGTGACGACCTTTACAATACGAGCAAACCTCTTTTTTGCACTTTTTAACATGGCAACAAGTATAACAACACAAAAAACACCTCCCTTCCTTTTTTTATTTTGGCTCTCTTTTCCTGAACGCATAGATTCTCACACATATCAGATGCATGAGTATCTTCGGAACAAAATAAACAATTCGAAACTGCAGCCGAAAGCAATTCGTTCGCAGATGCTCTCACCCCCGATTTATGAGAAGGGTAGAATCGCGAATGACCTTGACCCTTTCGATTTGGCTGCGGATAGATCGGTGGTGCTCTTTCCGAATATTTATTGGGATACGAGTGGGAGCCATGTGGTTTTAACAAAATTTCCGTCCGTTCGCGACTTTCAACTTCGCCGCGCAAATATGTAGTTAGATCAGTGACTTGGGATTGTTTTTCATTATGTTTTTTATTATATTCTAATGCCAAATCAGGGGGAATAGCTTTCATTATTATCGGAAACAGTAGACAACTGTAAGAATCGGGGGAAGATTTCAAGGGATTCGAGTCCCTAATGTTTATTTCTAATTGATCATATAGCTTTCTTAACGCGATTACATCAAACGATTTACGGACAGGGGACAAATTTAACAAACGATTCATATGATAATCTACAATTAGTTCTTTACGCCCGAATCTATCTTCTAAAATTTTAACTGCTTTGGCATAATTTTCCGGTGTTAGTGTTAAGCCTCGAATAGCCAATTCTGCATCAGATGTGACAACCGATTTCAAATAGGAAAATTTGTCACATCATTTAATTTCGAATTATCATCCACTGCGGATTTAAATCTAGCCCAAAAACTGGGGAAACTACTGATATCCTTGCCCGAAAAGATTCTAATGTGAGCTTAGGTAAACGCGGTTTGATTTGTTAAAACGGAACTAACTGTATTATTTAAAGGAGTTACGTTTTGCGGTTGATTTTCGACCGAATTTTGAAATGTAATGCTCGAAACTGTTCCTATGTAACGTTCAGCACGGATTTTCCATATTATAAATTTATCTCGATATTCTTCGCGAGTTAATATTTCGTCTTCTAGACTTTCAATATTTATTAAACTTCAACTTCCTTATCGAGTGTACTCAGCTCCTCATATTTAGAAATTAATTGCACGTAAATCTCATGCACTGTTGTTTTATCGGCTGAATTGTTTATTTCGTTTTCTAATTTATTAATTTGTTTCGTCACGAGGGACCTCGAAACAGATCGAGCCTTTTTGCTCTTTCTAATAAAGCTGATTTGCTGCATCCATTTTAAACAAAACACTATAATTTCAAAACAAATATACAAATAATAACACCAATTCTAAATCCAACTTAGTATAAATTTCAACACATTCAAACAAAATCCAGTTTAACAATCTGTATACAAGTAAACAAAACTATACCAGAGCAACCTTCCAAATACCGACAGTTACGAATAAAACTAAATTTCAAATATGATAAAATAAGCTAACTAAACGAATATCAAATTCAAAGTGAGACTAAACAAAGTACTCACCCAACATGCAGCGAAACGTATTTCGGCCGATGCACCAATGTAAAGAATTAAGAACCTAAACGAAATGTTGTTAGCGAATGGAAACGAATGGTGTGCAGTATCCATAGAAA